>JAUMHM010030276.1:0-16177 GCA_032362435.1 Melikaiella ostensackeni
CTGAAATTATTTTTTGAAGAAATACAAAGGTAAAATACTATTTATAAAGCTATTTACTAAGTTCACAAGTCATTTATGAATGCATAAATTTACTAAGATTAGACAATTATTTTTTGCTAACTTCACAAGTCGCTTTCCTATATGAATAAATAAATTTACCAACCTTGTGAAATTATTTATTTATAAATACAGAAGTCATTGTTCTTTATGAATAAATAAATACATTTACCAAATTTGCGAAATTATTTATTTCTAAATTTACAAGTCCATTTCTTATAAACAAATAAATTCCCTTAGTTGGCAAATTATTTATTGCTAACATCATCATTCAATTTCCTTCATAAATAAGTGAATTTATCAACCTTGTGAAATTATTTATTTATAAATACACAAGTCTTTGTTCTTCATGAATGAATAAATTTACCAACCGTTTGAAATTATTTATTTGTGGACTTCTACGCCTCTGTCCTTTATGAATAAATAACTGAATTTATAAATTAGTGAAATTATAAAATTGTAAATAATAGACGAACTGGCAAGCATGGAATTATTTATAAATATTATATGAACAAATGTTTTTTTTTTATAATGACAGTTATTTACTTATTTTTCTTAGTTTTCAAATTTTTAAATTTTTTTAATGATCCCTGTCGGTGATGCAGTACACTTTGTTATTGTTGGTAAATTTATTTATTCATGAAGGAAAGTGAATTGTCAAGTTACCAATAAATAATTTGACAACTTAGAGAATTCATTCGTTGACAAGAAATGGACTCGTGAATTTGAAAATAAATAATTTCGCGAAGTTCGACAATTTATTTATTTATAAAGAAAATAGGCTTGTGAATTCAGAAATAAATAATTTCGCAAAATTAGTAAGTTTACTTAACTATAAAGGAAACAGGCTCGTGAATTTGGAAATAAATAATTTTGTGAAGTTGGTAAATTCATTTATTCATTTATTCATAAAGGACAGAGACTTGTGAATTTGAAAATAAATAATTTTGCAAAGTTGGTGAGTTTATTTATATGTAAAGGAAATAGGCTTGTGAATTTGGAAATAAATAATTTTGTAAAATTGGTAAATTCATTTATTCATAAAGGACAGAGACTTGTGAATTTGAAAATAAATAATATCGCAAAGTTGGTAAGTTTATTTACGTATAAATAAAATAGGCTTGTGAATTTGGAAATAAATAATTTCGCAAAGTTTGTAAATTTATTTATTTAGTTAGTTATTCAGAAAGGACAGAGACGTAAAATTCTACAAGAAAATAATTTCACATGGTTGGCAAATTTATTTATTTATTCATAAGTTACAAAGACTTGTGTATTCATAAATAAATAATTTTACAATGTTGGTAAATTCACTTATTTATGAAGGAAATTGAATGATGATGTTAGCAGTAAATAATTTGACGACTAAGGGAATTTATTTGTTTATAAGAAATGGACTTGTAAATTTGGAAATGAATAATTTCGCAAATTTGATAAATGTATTTATTTATTTATTCATGTAGGAAAGCCACTTTTGAAGTTAGCAATAAATAACTGTCTAAACTGAGTAAATTTATGCATTTATAAATGACTTGTGAACTTAGTAAATAGCTTTATAAAAAGTATTTTACCTTTGTATTTCTTCATGAAATAATTTCAGGATGCATCTTTATAACGAAAATTGTTAGTTTCTATTTATATATTTCGAAAATTAGTTTTTAGGAAGAAGATGAATTACCAACCGCGATTCTCAGGATAGTCTGCGATTTCATTGTTTTAGTACAAAAAGTGGTCGCTATCGCCTTATGAACGCGCTGTGAGTTGCGATTCTCTTGCTTCTTCATCTGCCAAATTCCGTCGCGTAGTTCTCAAAAAATTTAAAAGTATTTTTCACTTTTTATTTCCCTATGAATCGCGAAATTTGTTTCATAATTATGAAGTTTAGTTCAAGGAAGGATGCTATACAGAGCGTTTTTCTTACTTAGTATCGGTGTTGTGCTGTAATATATGTCAGAAGTCAAGTGTGTTTGACACTCGCCATCTCTTTCTCGGGATTCGTCTGCTCGGTGTTGATTTCAACGTTTCAGAAAATGAATATTTTCTATCAAAATATTCATTTTCTCGTAATTGTTATTAATTAATAAAAAAATTTTATTTTAATTTATAAATTCTCTGTATTTCTCGTTATATGGATTCCAGGATTTCATCAGACCCCGAATACTGGGTGAGTTTTGCTTATTTATCCTACAATCTACTTCCGCAAATGAATGTGGGGTCAGGGCCGTGCTCATAATTGGGGGCAACCAAAAAGTTTCTAAGTCCCTTTTATCGAACGTCCTTAATGATGATATGATGACGAGATGTAATTGATGAGGATATTATGTGAATATGTTGTTATTGGTTAATGATAATGCTGCTGACTTATTATTGATGATAATTCTATCTGAAGATGTTTAGATAGTGTTATAAGTTGATGATCTATGATTAATAGTGACTATTATCTGAAGATGATGTTACGCGTTGATGAGGAGGATGTAATGAGATATTATTATCCATGATTCATGATCAAAACGATGAAAAACTACTGTAAAAATTTTATGTTTTGAAAACGGAAAGAAGACTCGATCGAATCGAGTGAAATATGAGTGTATAAAGTTTACATTTAATGCATGTATCAACTGTCAATGTTCACTCAGCAATTTTTATTTCGATACCGAATCTGGATCATTTCAATCAACTGTGTATCCGTCTGCTGCAAATCACTTTGATCCAACTAAAAGATGAAAGTCAAACCCCAAGATTTTCTGTGAAATAATAACGAAAGTTAATAACAGAATATATCTCCTGTCAACTGTAGTTGTCACTTGCGCACGTTTAGTCAAAATATTCAGTTTGTGACTTCCGCGACAAAAACTGGCGGCCATTTTATTCATTTAACAAATGACCCTGAAAGCAGATCAAAATGATCCGAATGAACCGAACATTATGATCTCGAAAGGAATATGATCGCTGGAGCAAAATGCTCTGCAACGAAAATGATCCTTTTTTTTCTGTGTGGAACTAAACTTTGTAAGTGTAAGAGTGAACGTACAACTGAGCTATTGGTTTAATATTAAGCAGGGCATAGGCAAGGCTGCTCCATGTCTTCCTGGATGTTCAATATATACATGAACAAATGTCTAAGAATGGCTCTCTTAGACGAAGAAGCTTTTGATCTTGGGACAGTGAAAGAGCGTGGAGTGGCGTTTTGCAGATGATAAGATTGTTACGGAAGAATCAGTCAATGATTTGCAGAGAATGATGAGCAGATTGGATACCAGCATGAAGAGTATGGGTCTTAAGATTAACGTGTATAAAACAAAAATTATTATGCTTGAAACAGAAGGCGAGGAAACGATATGCAACATTGCCTGAAACGAAGAGAGGATGGAACAAGTTGATAACTTCGTGTATCATGGAGGTTTATTGACTGCTAACGAAAGATAGATGCAAAGATATCCAGACGTATAAACAAGGGTAGAAAGATTATCGGCAGTATGCTACTGGAAGTAAAAATGTGACGAATAAAGCTAAAATTGCAACCAATCGTAGTACTCATTTTCTTGAAATCGAGGAAAGCCACTTATGAAAAATTTTGATAAGATTGTAACTAAGAAATATTCTTTAAAATGTTTCAATATATATGTACGAGTAATAGTAGAAGCAGCAGTAGTAGTAGTAATAGTAGTAGTAATATCGTACTAGTCGCTATATCTCATATGACCTAAATTATTTGTATTCCAAAACTCAACTGCTTCTTCCGCAGTGGAGTTGTAAAATACCTGGGATTCATTTCATGATTATGTACGATTTAGAAAGACCAAGTCAAGATTTTAGACAATGAAAAGATTATTAATCCTTTGTTAGGCATGATAACATTGCATCTGGCGTCTGCCCTGATATTTAACTCTTTCTCGGAGGACAAGTTCATGGGCGTGTAATCAAGATCCGCTTCACAGATAGTGTTATAAAGCGTCAATGTCTCATTTATTTATTTTTGCCTTTTTCAACTTTTTTTTCGGGCGACACCTGTTTTTCATCATCAGCCACGGACTAAGTCAAATGCCTGATGAGTATATATAAAAAATTATATCTCAGACTTTAGTTGGTGAGTAGTGTGGTCCTTGTTTGTAGAGTAAATTTTTTGTTTGTTTAATTTGTTCGCTCCCACTAGCGGAATTTATTCGTATGCTCAAAAAAACATAGCATACCAAATTTCAACCAAATCGGTTTATATTCACCCACCAAACATGGGCCTTGGAATTTTTCATGGAATTTACATGGGAGAAATCACGCAAGAAAATCGGCATAACTTTCCAATTTTCATTCGAATCATTCCATCTCCTACAGCAAAAATTTGCGTGGGTTGCTTGAAATATCTTCATAGTCGAAAACTCGAAATATTGGAAAATCACACGATGGTGTCCATATAAATGGGCTCGAAAATGCTATTTCTTACGTTATTATCAAATGGTGACCAAAAATTGTGGAAAAATTAACTAATGTATTCTCAAGCTAATGCAAGATCTCAAAATCCAAAATTTTGAAAAAATAAAGGATAGTGGCTAATTCAAAACTTAAAAAATACCTTTTTCCGACACTTTTCAACGCAATACTTTTACTTCCTGAAAACAAACTGTTTGGCTATTAAATTTTTCAACAATTTTTGATCACCCTACCAGTGGGCACACAAGTCCTAAGGTTGTCCTATAGACGTCTTTTGGCGGACGTCTTGAAGACGTCCTGAGGACCTTTTGAAGACATGAAAAGATCCAAAGGATGTCTTTAAAGACGTCAAGTCACAAGACATAGAGGTACATTCTAAGGACGTCTTTAGGATGTCTTGGTGCCCACTGGACTTTGTTGATAACTTAAAGAAATATCTTTTCTGGGCCCATTTAGATGTCCGCCATTTTGTGATTCTTCGAAATTTTGAGTTTTTGACTGTGAAGATATGTTAAGCATCCTATGTGAATTTTTACTGTCGGAGATAGAATTATTCGGATAAAAATTGAAAAAGTTATGCAGATTTTTCATTTTTGCGTGATTTCTTCCATGTAAATCCCATGGGAACTTTCAAGGCCCATGTTTGGTGGGTAAATGTTAACCGATGTAGCTAAAATTTGGGGTACTTTCTTTTTTTGTGCATACGAACAAATTTCGCCAGTGAGAGCAAACGAATTTAAAAAAAGGACCACCCTGATAGGTAGTGACCCTGAAGTAATGCAAAAGCGGTTTCGGGGTCACTGTCTGGCGAGGAAAAGAGGAGGTAAGTTTAGTGGGTAGTGACTTCGGTTGAGTCCCACACTCTGTCGTAAATGTATTTTCACCTCCTCTACAAACAAATAAATAAATAAATAAAAAATAGCAGCATGATGTTGCAGTTTTTTCTAATTGATTTTCATTATCGACGATTTTCCCCGCCGAATCAACCCTTCGTTTGATCTTCATTGCTCGATCATCTGAGATAAGTAGATATTTTCTATGTCCCTAACCTTAACAAAGATATTACTTATTGAAAATCTCTGCATATGAGAATACTTTGTAGCCTTCATCCTAAAATTGTATTCCTTTTCGCGTTTAGTCTTAAAATTCGCGCTTTCGTAATAGAAGCGCATCAATTCTTCTATCATTGTTGTATTCCAGTTGATGCTCTCCACGGTATTGCTGTTAAGGCGGTTGTCGGTTTGCCGTTTGTCGCAGAAGTTTTGCAAAGGACAAACTGAAAACAGTCAATAATAGAACATTGTGCTACAAGTTGAAAAATCGTCGCTTTTTTAACGTGTGGGACACGATACTTTTTCTATAATTTGTTTGAAAAGTGCTAGTTTTTGTTTGCCTGTTTTTTGTTTAAAAAGGAGGCGATTTGTTGTCGATTGTCGCAACAATAACAATGGCAATTGTCAAAACCATGGCAATGATATGGCCGTAACAATAAGTTGGTAACAATGTTTGGTCAGGAAGGTAAGGAGTGGTGTAATTAGATACAATGCAACAGTTGTAGATTCACATTCACTTACTGAAGCAGACCGCAGGGTTCGTTCAGTAGTTTGCACTTTATTTACTTTTTTCGCTGCGCGTCACTTTTTTCGCTGCGTTCGCCTACTTTTTTCGCTGTTGCCTGGAAAAGCCGACACTGCGCATGCGTTACGTCATCGACAACAAATCGGTCACTTTTTGCACAAGAAACAGATGAAAAAACTGGCACTTTTTTGCGAATTAGAAAAAAAGTCATATTGACGCAGTGTCGCAACTAAACAGCTTTTTGAAAACAATGTACGTAAGCGAAATTTCGTATCTACAACTTTTTAAGAAAAGGATAGAATATTTTTTGTAGTCTTTAAAATTACGAAATGACCTTATAATTAATTTTTCATTCACATTTTTGATTTAAATCAAATAAACACTTAAAAATAAAAGATTGAAATAAAATAAAACACGGGAAAAGAAAGCATCAAGGTATAGTCAATTTGAACTTGTAAAAAAATCGACACTCCGCGGCCTGGGAATTAGAGTGTTCTATCTCCGTTTTGGTTAACTTCATAGGAAAACCAAACCAAAAGTGACATTTTCGTTCATGTATTCAATAATGATGAAACTTTTTTCATTAATTTTTAAATACCTTAACATAATTCTTGAAAGTTTAAAGCAAAACAATCTTTTATTCTTTTGCCCTCTTGGAGATTTTATAAATCTTAATTATTTCAGATATGGATTTCTTTTAGATTTAACGACAATAATGTTATTCCTTGGACTCTGTTTATTTTAAACAATAAATAGAGCGTTGTTTTCAAGTAAAAGTTATAAAAATTGGTATATATTGTACTTAATTATCGAGTCACTGCTGACATGAAATTCTTGATTAATGAATTTTCAATTCTCTCTACGTGTGTACTAATAGAAAAATGAAGACTATTACTAACATTCTACTCCTCGCATTCGTGGATTTCCTCCCTTTTCAACGTAAGTGGGCTGGCACCGTGCAGCCAGCCATTACTAGAACTCTGGCAGGCTGTACTGGGTCAGTACTGCGCCGGCCGTGTATTTCCACCTGGGTATTTTGGCTCTGGCTTTGCTTTGATTGATTTTATACTTATGGATAACAGTTTCCTCATCGACTTGGTAATTGGGTGCATACTTTAAATAATAAACAATACAAATAATAATGTAGCTTCGGATCGGATTGACACTTCTATTGACAAACGGCATGCCTTCGGAAAAGTTTCAAACGATGAATGGAGACTGGTTGTTTGAAATGCTACAGGTGTAAATGATCGTGAGAGAAGGGAATCGCGAGATGAAATGCGCGTGAGGAATCTTGATATTTGACGTGTACCTGAAACAAAGTAGAAGGGTTGTGAGATAAGAAATAATGAAAATGGACTCGACCTGTGGTCAGGAGTAGATAATGAATCACATAGTAGCTAAGTAGTCGCTCTGATTATGAAAAGGATAGCAGAACAGCATGTCAAAAAGTATCGACGTGTATCTCCTAGACTATTATGGGTAAGAATGAAAGTGGGAATCAAAAGGCTATTTATTATAGCATGCTACGCTTCAATTAATGGTAACAGTAGTGATGTAAAAGATACCTTCTGGGACTGGTTAAGTGATATTTTAGGTACTTTCGATCCTGGGGAAAGAATCATCCTACTTAGGGATATGAATGGCTGAGTTGGTGTGCAACGCGAAGGTACCGACAGGGTATTTGGTCATTTCGGAGATCCGGAAACAAACGGTAAAGGAGAGAAGTTGATTAACTTATGGTCAAAAAAGGCTTGTTTATTACAAATACTTGTTTCAGACATAAAATGATCCACATGTATACTTGGTGCAGAGGCGAATGCCACAGTATGACTGATTTTGTTCTAGTGGATGAGAGACTGAGAGGGCTGATAAGAGATACAAGGGTGAAGAATGGGAGAGAAGAAGAATTAATAATAAGTCGAAACAAACGTGAGTTAAAGGAGAGAATTTGAAGAAACTAGAAGTACAAAGGTACTCGTATCTTGTGAAAAGCTGAGTAAATATTTAAGTCATCATGGAGAAGACTGGAAGACTGAATTAGCCAAAAAAATGTAAAGGGTGCATGGACAATACTACAGGATAACATCTTCAAGACTGCATCTAAAGTATGCGGCATTGTCGATGTAGAAAGAAAGACTGGAGATGCTTGGTGCAATGATAAAATCCGCGTGGTTGTTAACGAGAAATAGCAAGCGTACTCGAGAAAGCTGAATATTGAAGGACTTAGCAATGAGGAGAGGACTGAACTAGAAAATGATTATAGGGGATAAAAACAGGAAGCAAAGTTACTAGTCAAAGGAAGCAGGGATATAATCGAAGCGAAAGAAGATAAAAAAATGCAAAATTATTGTGAAGGAAGTAAGAAATTATTTTGGAAATGGATTAAAAAGATTAAGAAAGGAATTATCAGCACTTAGTCAGAATTATTAATACTAAAGTGAAAAAGTGGTATTTTCAAGAAATTGTTTGGTGGTCAAACTATGGAGCATAACAACTGTGACGCAGAAGAGAATACGTTAGATAATCCTGTTGAATGTGGCGAAAGAAGAATTGATATCAGCGACATTATATCCTCAATTACGAGACTGAAGTATGATAAGGATGCTGAAGTGGATGGTATCACCGGTGAAATGCTTAAAAGCTGTAGCGGATATACGTTTGTGTGGCTGTGCGAATTTATGAATATGTGTGCTAAGAACGGTGAAGTTCTACATGATTGGAGAGAGATTATCGTTCCACTCTAAAAGGGAGAGGGCGATAAAGGTGACTGTACTAATTATAGAGCGATTAGCCTATTGAATACCGTCCGCAATATATTTACCAAAACACTTATTGGTAAGATCATGGGAATAACTAAAGAAAGGATTTTGGAATTCTAATGTGGATTTATTCCAGGGAGATCATGTGCGGATCAGATATTTATCTTGAGATAGAACATGCAAAAAAGTTTGAGAGTAAACAAAAAAGTTTTCTGTGCATTTGTTGATCTGGAAAAAGTTTTCGATAATGTGAATAGAACTATACTTTTGGGAAGTTCGAAAAGAATATGAAATGGCATGTTGGCTTCTAAAAGCAATGAAAGCAATATATAATGGTAGCGAAGAGAGTGTAAGAGTAAATGGACAACTCAGCTATTTCTTTGATAATTGTTTAGACAAACTTAATGAACAAATTCATTACATATTTGACTATTTTTCAGCATTTAAACTTTATTCTTTTAGCGCAATCAACTGTTACTAACAAATTTTTGAAGTTTTTTTAGATACTTTGATATTGATGAACTATTTTTATTGCTATTAAGTTCTTTTAACAAATCATCCATTGTTATCAATTGATAGTAAGGAATTATTGCTAAGTTATTTTGAGTATATTCCACAGGAAAAACGCAATTTTCAGTTTACGAAAACATTAGCCGAAAAAAATTTGTTTATAACTCTGTTAATAACAATAAAAATAGTGGATCGTTATTGAAGTATCTAGAAGAAGTTTAAAAATTTATTATTAACAGTTGATTACGCTCAGAGAACAAAGTTTAAATGCTGAAGAATAGCCAAATAATGTATTTCTTAATTATCTTTGTTTAAACACTATCGAATGTTAGCAATTCATAGCAAGAAGTCATTGTTAAATAACTGGCTGTTAAGTCTATGAAAAAAGTGAAATTTTATTTCTAAACACATAACATGATAAAAATTTGTTTAAACAATAGTTGTCTACAATAAAAATTATTTACTATCATCGAAATGTTCTTAAAAATGTATAAGTTACTTATTTACAGTTCATTGCGTCGAAATAATCAAGTTTGTACGTTAAAAAATAACCAGATAGTGTATTTTTTAATTAATATTGTTTAAACAATTATCCATTTTTATTGAATGACCAAATATGATAGTTGAGTTTCTATCATAAATACCGGATATAGATAATTGTTCTTAAAACTTACTTATAAAATAAGAAATTATTTATGAACTTTCATAATTTGAGTAAATAACTCTTTTTTCCCATGAATTGTTCAAATTTAATGCGAATCAAGTGACCAATAGTGCTGCCAATGCCCACGAAACCATTTTCGTTCACTTATTTGTTTATAACAAATTCAATAAGTTTTTAAACATTTGCGTTGCTATTGGACATCTTCTTTGGATAGTTGCTTCATATTTTTTAGGTATTTTTGAATGAATCCAAGTATTTGAAAAAAAAACCGTTACAATTCAAAAGTCAAATTTTTTATTCATTTTTGTTATTGAATATAAAAAAAATTTAATTTAAAAAATCTGCCATGACAGTTCGATGCGAAATATTATTCGATTTCATTAGAATGAAAACCCTTTTCCTATTTCCCGTATCTGTTTTATTAGCCCAATATTAGGATTAAAGAAGAACTGAAACTAATACCTAACGAGGAAGCAAAAACATAAAACTCTAAATAACTATTGTTAAATAGACAATTTTAACCTGAAATATTTTTTTCTAAAGTTCGCCGACAGGAGAAAAAATGCATGCATATAATAAAGATAATGAAAAGATAATAAAAATAAGAAGTTCGAGTGAGTATCGTATTATATTGTTTACTTACGTATTTGAAACTCCGTATGGAATCATAAAATTTTCGAAGAACAAGATTGTAAAATCCTCAGCATTGAAAATAATTTGAAATGTTTACTTCATTTTTTTATTCCACTTTCAAATTTCGCCTCGTAATGTTTGATAAGCTGAACAAATATCTAAATTAGGTTCCTTCTCCAGCCAAACTGATATAAATATTGGGTGTCCCACATTACCAGTTCATTAGTGAGACAAAAGTTTGGCTTAAAAATGTTAAAAATGAGTTCCTCGACTCATTTGCTAACTTTTTTGGTAGTGATAATTTTGGTTTCTACAAAAGCCTACTTTATTCCTAATATTGAAGAACGATCGGCAACCTGTGGATATAAGGTAAAATTTATTAAAATTTTAATAAAATAATTTCATATAATATAAAAAAAATTATTATTTTAAAAACTACTATAGCCATAAGGGATCGACCATGTATTACGTAACGCCTTTTTGGACGATTTTTGTACCCTCCCTCCCCCCTCCTTGCTACGGAACACCTATTTCAAAAAATATATATATATATATATATATCTTCTACATAATCTTCCCTCTTTTTTTGTTTGGAGAATCTTATTTTTACTTTTATAAATTAAAAAAAAAGCTCTACAACTTTAATAATACCAATATTGCATATTTGGACTATTTTATAGTGACTGAGTTTAAAAATTAGTTCACTTTCAAAAAAATAGTAGTATCTTTTTACATTTGAACAGAACCTACAATCAATTTTTTGATATTCAAAAATTTTAAGAAGTTGCTCTTTTTTGAAACTTTTAAAAAGTTTTTAATTTTTCACAATTTGAAAACTTTCAATCCCTCCGTGGTAGCCAAGAGTGATATTTGAAATTTTGTCCAAAATCATAGATGGGAAACCATCATTTTTCCACATACCCCAAAAAAAGATATAAAATTTTTTTTTTCACTTCACCCTACCCACTTATATTATTTTACTAATACTAGCAAAAATAGCGTGCTACGTGCGCTTATTACATGTTACTTATTTTGATTGGCTAATTATGAAATTAAAATATATGCCTAAATTTAAAGTACGTACTATAAAATGCAATTGATAATCATAAATTAAAATGAACATTATAGTAACTACATCAGCTTTCAGTAATCTGCAACTTTTTTTTAAATATAAGACTTTTTCTCAGCAGGAACTAAAAGCAAAGAAATAAATTAATAAGTTAATTTGGGATTTTATATCATAATAAGATATTCTTCAAAGACATTCTGGGATTCTGAGTCTTTCTGATGACTTCCATTTTAGGCACTGATCCATTTTGAAGATGTTTAAAATTGAAAACTCGCCAACTTCTTTAATTTTGAATGTTTATGGTTTAAAATCATGGAATTTTGAACATCTTTTCGAAATATAAGTCTATCTTGAAGATTTACAGTTGAAGATCTCTCAATTTTTAATATGTATAATTTAAAATGATGTTACTTTGAATGTTTTTTGTTTTGTTTTTTTTTTGGAATAGTTTCATTTTGAAGATCTACAATTGAAAATTCGTCAATTTTAAAGTTGACCATTTTCGAACATGAAGTTTTTGAAAACAACAAAATTTCCAAACCACCTAAAACATTTTTTTTATTGAGAATAACCAAGAGAGTACGAAAATATAAAACTAAGAGATGAAGGAATGTATTTGTGATGATGATGAATGTGAATTTTACGCGTTGCTAAAGGTCGCGTGACATTACAAGCGACTATGATGAAACAAAAAAAATCTTTTGAAAATATATGCAAAGCAGATAAAAATATTTTGAAAAATGGGAAAAATGACTATTTTCACGATTTATTTGATCTTGACTTCACAGTTTCAAAATATCCTCTTATTTTCTAGCATAATAAATTAATTTGGAGCGTTAACGGATATTTTATAAAAAATATTACGCAAAAATATTGATCATTATTTACCGTTATTTTGAATCAACGTTGATAAATCGATTTTCAACTGTCCTAAAATATTCGTCAGATAAAATTAACAATTTTATATGTCCCGGATGTTAAAACCGTAGGCTTAGTATTTCAAAAAAAAAAGAAAGTTGTGTTAAATTGTACTAGACTTGTGCTCAATTGTGCAGTAAATGGTTCTTTGACAAATCGAAAATTATGGGCAAGATTTTTTAAAAAGTTAACGCTCTATGAAAGAAATCATTTTTCCCGCTAATAAAATTCTGTAATACAAACAGAATTCATATTAAAACCCATAATGTCAAACTCAAAGAACATACAACACCCAAAAATAATCAAATATCGAAAAACCGACGATGAAAACTTAATCGAATGATGAAAATTGCATCTACTTATCAAAATCTCATCGTCTCATAAAAATCTCGTCTGATAAAAATCGCATCAAATGATAAAAATCTCATCGAATTATCAAAGTTTCATCATTCGATGTGATTATGATAATTTGATAACTCAGCATAACTCAGCACAAGTTTTGGTCTTTCAAAATTTGATTATTTTTGGATTTTGTATGTTTTTTGGGTTTGAAATTTTGTTTTTTAATATGAGAACTGTTGGTCGCACAGAATTTTGTTCGATGAAAAAAGATTGCATTTGTCAACCCCAACTGAGTAAAAGTTTTGGTTGTTCGAAATTTTATTATTTTTGGTTCTTGTATGTTTTTGAGTTTAAAATTTTGGGTTTTAATGTAAGAACTGTCTGTCTTATAGAATTTTGTTGAAGGAGGAAAAATATAACTTTTGTCGAGCACAATTTAGCACAACTTTCAGTTCTTTAAAATATTAAGTGTACTGTTCTAACTTTTGGGACATCAATTTTAGTCCGCATTATAAATAGTTTGAATAATTATTTTCAATTCTTATCCAAAAATATCAATGCAGCGTGACCAGGCCAAAAAATGTGGGACAGACTTTAAATTGATTTTTGAAATCTTTGACTCTAAAATATTGAACTCTACTGTTGATTTTTATCTTTTTCAACTCAATATAAGTGATATCTGCAAATCTCTAATATTAAAAAAATTCAGTTAATATTATTTAACAATTTTTCATTATAAATTTTTAGTTCGGGACGAGTGCGTGACCAGAAATTTCGTGTACTTTTTTCTTCACAATTTCTAAATGATGTTGTCTAAAATTTTGAATTTTTACCGAATTATGCTTTCATATAAGTACTTTGCTGAGATATTAAAAAAATGTACCTTTCAAAGGAAATGTGGAAAATGGCTGGGATTTGAAGTGGTAAACTTTTTGGCAATCAACCTTTATACATAAAATTTCTTAAATTTTGATGATTTTAAAAATCAAAAGTCAAGTTTTCAATTCTAAATCTTTGAAAAAGAAAATATTCATTTTCTTTCAGTCAAAGAGAAGTTTCTCTTGATTTAAAGACATTTCTTTGGTTCAAAGAAATAATTTTTTCCAATAAAATTTTTTCTTTAATTTAAACTGATTTTCTTCATTTTGGAGTTATTTTTGGTCTAATAGAAAGAAATATGTTGAAAAAACGGTTTCTTCAATTCAAGTCAGTGTATGAATAGATCCTTGAAAATTTCATACTTTTTTATTTATTATTTTGAACTTGTTTTAAAAATTATTTTGCCCCTAAACAGAAGAAACTACACCCGCACGTAGCGCGCGATTGATGTTGCTAGTTTATTATAATTATAATTTTTAAAAAATCATTATTTTAAAAATTATTTTACCTGTAAAAATTAATCAAACTAAATTTTTTTACTTTATAAATATTCGTAGTCATGTGCAAAAATCGATCCGAACAAACTGAATATTCACATTGTACCTCACACTCATGATGATGTTGGATGGTTAAAAACAGTTGACGAATATTACTTTGGAAGTAAGTGATAATCAAAGTGCTTTCACAATTAAAATTGATAATTTTATATCCTCTATATATTTAATTCAAACTTATATTGTATTGCTTATTTTGCAAAGATCGAGATGATATACAAAAGGCAGGTGTTCAGTATATCCTTAACTCGGTAGTACAATCTTTGCAAGAAAGTCCAGATAGAAGGTAATAAATTTAATATTTTTCCTTTAGACATCATAAAGATACTTTCATAAACTAGGGATTTTTATTTAAATATAGTACCGTCTAGGAGAATGAGGAAACCTACAAAACTCGCGATTAACAACATGCACTCACTTCTCGCATGATATGTTCGGAACAAAATGAGATAGAACAATTTATACAAAAACGTTGGAAAGGTTATTGAATTCCGTGTTAAATTAGCTCTGCTTCAAATATTTTTTATGAATAGAGCCCGAGTTAGTGAGAGAGAAAGACTGATCTAATTTTTAATTTTTGCCAATTTTCATGATTCAACTTCAACTTCTGGCAAAATCTAGAGAAATTACGATTCATGATTGAAAGTCTCGCATAACAAATCTTGATAGCTCCTCTTTAAAATGAGATCAAGAAAATTTAAAAATAATCACTGTTTCTCAAATTATCATAAAAAATAAAGAGGCGTGCACAAGACAAAAATCGCTCGGACGCGCGGTGCTCGATTCCTTTGTCTCTTTTGATTTTCGTTTTGCGCATGCCTCTACATTTTTAATAATAATTAGAAAACCAGTGAACATTTTTACATTTTCTTGGGCTAATTTTAAGAAGGAGATTTTAAGGTTCATTATTCGTGACTCTCAATCTTTGATCATAATTTTCCTAGATTTTTCCAAAAGTTGAAGCTGAATCATGAAAACTGGCATAAATCAGAAATGAGATCACTAACTAACAAAATAATCACTCATTAACTCAGTCTCTATTTATCAAAAATACTTCAAATAGGGCTCATTTGACGCGGAATTTAATAGCCTTTCCAACGCTTTCTGATAAATTATTCTATTTCATTTCGTTCCAAACACATCATGAGAGAAGTGAGTCTATGTTTATAATCGCTAATTTTGTAGGTGTCCTCATACTCCTGGACAGAATTGTAATTCGAAAATATTTAAATATGTGCTCGAATTTTTGAACAGATTCATCTACGTGGAATCGGCATTTTTCTTTAAGTGGTGGGATAAACAAAATATAAGAAAAAAGAGATTGGTTCGATCCTTAATTAATGAAGGAAGACTCGAAATAATCGGTGGAGGTTGGAGCATGAATGATGAAGCTGTGACACACTATCAGTCTGTAATTGATCAATTTTCCTGGGGTTTTAGGTAATTATACAAACGTTTTATTCCTAATAAAAATATTAGATTTTTTCCACACTCAGAAAACGATTTCGTTAAATCAACAAAATTTGTGTCGGTTCAACCATAAAATATGGGTATTATATGGACAACCAAATATTTGGCTGACCCAACCAAATTTTTTGGTTATTTTAATCAAATCTTTTGGTAGATGGAGTATTTGGTTGAGTTAATCCGATTTTTTGTTGAATCAATCAAAATTTGTGTGATTCAACCAAATCTTCATGTATATCCAAGAAAACAGTTTTTCTGGTTGAAGAAAATTTATTTTCTGAGCGCATTTTACCCGCTTAAAAACTAAACGCGACAAATA
>JAUMHM010030286.1:0-16177 GCA_032362435.1 Melikaiella ostensackeni
ACAATTTGTTTTTATCGATATATATATATATATATATATATATATATATATATATATATATATATTTCGAGTGTTAAAAAAGCTGTTATTTAACGCAGCTTGGATCTTCTTATGGTTCTTGGGAACTCTAGCCAACCAAGGTCGGTCCAAAGACTATGGCAAGATTACTAATCGGCATTTTACACCCTGGACTGCTCGAACTCTTAGCAAGTGCACAATCAGAAAAGCGAGAGTATCGCGCTTCGGTTTCGTGAGCTCAGAAATTGCTTGATAAAGTGCAGCGTCTGCATCTTGTTAATTCTTAATCTTGTCTAACATGTTGAGTCCAATTTCATTATGCAGAAGGTGTGAATAAAAAAAGTGTACTTTAGAAGCCTACATTGAAGTAGTGAACGTATCAGTAAAAACTTAAATCATTTGTACAATAAATTCTAATTCACAAAAATCAGGGCCCCCAATGCAATAAACACTTTGAGGTTAGGTTTTACTCTCGGTTCATCGTAAGCAACTTTTCACAAATATTTACTGCAAAAATGATTATCCAACTTTTAATGCATTCAGAGACAGAATTTTTAGATTTATTAATCCACATAACTAACAATGTGCACTTACCTTATTATATTATATTCTATTTTTCAATTGGAATTTGTTGACACATGACTGACATCACTTTGCCAGCTTTGCTTTAGCCGCAATATCAGAGCTACCACACTAACGATTTCAAAGTTCACTACATTTTCGCAAACTGAATATTTTTAAAGTCCCTAGATAGGACCTCAGATCGAACTGGGTCAGAAGTCAGATTTGTTACCAGAAGTTCCTATGCTAGCTTCACCCCTGTGACAAAAACTATGGTGTTCAATAAGTTAAACATTGCCGATCACGAAAAGTAACAATTTCCTGAGAACCGATATTGGCCCTGTAAATCGTTTCTTGCCGTTAGTTAGACTAATTGCACCCAACTATGAAGACTGCAGGAAAAGTTACAATCACCGCTAGGTTTCAGGCATTGTCAACAATGACCGGTCACTGTTGGAATTTTCAGAATTCCACTTTCTGAGATAGACGTTATGGACAATGACAAATGCCAGGAGGCACTGTCGACATTGACTAGGCATTGATGACAATGACTGATTTCCGACATTGACTGTGACATATATACGAAACCCGTACGTTAATGTAAAATCGTTTTCGAAACCACAATTGTTATCGACTTCATTGTTTTCGAAACGGCTTTTGCGATTATAGTAAGCGTTTTCGATATCGGGATTGTAATCGCTTTTACCGCGTTCGGCGCAATTTCCGCAATCACCATAGAGATTTGATTGGAAATCTTTAAAATTCAAGTTCACGTATATCTTTTTTCATCTATATGATACACAGAATACACGCCATTCCATTTTATTCCACCAATTAGTGCAGCATTATCTCAACTGATCACATTAGATCACTATTTATTCCGCTCCTTTTTCCAATTTTAATTAACTTCTATTCTTATCTGTTCTAAGCGCATCAATTTTTATCTCGTTCTTCTTTTCCAAAGTAATATCCATTTCTATCACGTTCTATTCGATTCTGTTCTGTGCTGTCATGAACATATTTCATTCTGGGTATCAATTCCCTAATTTGAATCCATCTCATTCTATAAATTTCAATCAGAATACATTCTGAACATTTCTAAACATTCTCTTCTATACATTTCTCTCTGTGTGTATATGAACCTATTTTAATCTATTCCATTATATTTTACACTTGTACATTCTGCTGAGATTGATATCCTTCTCATTTTAGAGTAAGCTATCCATTTATCGCTTATTATATCCTGAATCTATCATCCCATCCATTTCATTCCTTTTTATATTCTAACCGACTATCAAATTTATCTATCCTTATCCGCGTCTATCTCATTCTATTCCAAATATACCAAAATATACCGCATATACAAAATATACCTATATGGTTTAATCCATTTTATTCTGCGTATATTTTCTAGAGGGCGATATCGATTTCTGTCCTAATTTATTCAAGATCTCTCGCAATGTGTCAATTTCTATTCCATACAGTATATTATGAAACAGAAATTCAAACATTGCGATTTCTAAATATATTTGAGTCTATCCATGTCAAACTTATTCTATTCTGAAACTATTTTTCATTTTATCTATTTCTATTATGTCATATTCTGAATGCATTTTATTTTATTTATTTCTGTCTTATTCTATGTATTCAAAATCTATCTTATTATATTGTTTCTATGTATAAGCTCCTTTGCATATAAGACTTTCATTTTCATGACTGCCAATTTACATTATATCATAGTATATTCATGCCTTTGTGATTCGTTCAAAGACCGAATGTCTCTCAGGATATAAGAACAGAAAAAACTGGTCCTGAAGAAGAATATAAAACGATGTAACCATTAGGAAGTATGTAATATGATGGAAAGGAACAGGAAAATATATCATTTTTGAGAGACAAACAATGAAAAGATTATAAAAACATGATGGACAATGATAGAAAAAGACGAGCAGTTTGAATAGATTAATGGGATAAAAATAATAAGAACGGATGAGAAAGGAAAAAAATTATTCGCAAGAGGAATAAAATAATAGGGAATAGAAAATTAAATCGAGTTGCATTAAAAAGGTTTATACACTGACAAGGAGAAGGCCTCCTCTGCGACATTGACTTTTGGATCAGACTATTATCAATCGATATTACGTCGAAAAAATTAGACACGTGTCCTGGCTTCTTTGTAAGTGGGTCCTTGTTTATGAATTATGAGCGTTTGAAAATCACGGTCGCCGCGCCTGCCGAAAGTCCACCGAGTTGCGCGCGGTTGTTTTCAAGAAGCGCCGCCGGTACAGCAGTAAAGGGCCTGCCTAGCGACCATGCTGCCGCTGGTTCAAATCTTTTTGTCGACATTTTAAAAATATTTTTGAAATATTTTTTGCATTGTAAGCATGTCAAATAATCATTTTTTGAAGCTTCTCCGGCGATTAATTTTTTTTTCAAAAATAGTTAAGTTATTGGGGGATAAATATCATGCAGAAATTTTGATGTGTATAAACACATCAAAATCAACGTGTTAAATTTAATAGCATAAAAAGAGATATCTAGGGTTAAATTCGGGAAAAATGAGTGTGCGTATTTATTCTGCTTCTTCTGAATGCGGTTTGGGACCCATTGTCACAATTTATGGAAGAGGGGAGAGAGTCGGGCCAGCTGCCCTTGACGTCGGTTCTCATGCATGATATTCATTTCCCAATAATTTGATAGTTTCTTTTTAAATTTAATCGCCAGGGGAACATCAAGAAATGATTATTCGACATATTTACAATGCGAAGAATAAAAACAAAATATGAAAAAAAATGTCAACAAAAAGATTTGAGCCAGCGAGAGCGTGGTCGCTAGGAATTTCCTTTACCGCTGAACGTGATTTTCAAACGCTCATAATTCTTAAACAAGGGCCCACTTACAAAGAAGCCGGGGCACGTGTATAATTATTTTTTACGTACTATCGATTGATCATAGTCTCGTCAAAAAGTCAATATCGCAGAGAAGGCCATCCCCTTGTCAGAAAAATGTATTATACCTGGCAATGAAAAATATGTTACCGGGTATAATCTTGGACTATTAACTATGGGACAGCGATCCAGATTATAAGAATTAAAATCTGTAGATATTGAAGAATAGATAATGCCAGATAACATCTTGGATTATAAACTGAAATATGGAATTTTTTAATATCTGGTCAAAAGATATCGAAACTTAAGATCCAAGATTTTAGAATTTATAATCTAGAATATTGAAATCTATAATCCAACATCTCAAAATGTAATATCCAGGATGTTACGATCTATGATCCAGGGTAATAAGTCCATCGTAAAAGATTAGAGTTCTCAATGGCCAAAAAATCTAACGGCGTCGTTAGAACGTTCTAAAACCATCCAATGTCAAACGTATGATATTATAAATATTCTAAAAACGTTTCAAAGTTCCAAAGAAGTCTTTGGGACATTGGACGCTTATGGGACATCAAAAATTTTGGCATTCACATCGTTCTTAAAATAATCTAATGAAGTCTTTTGATTTTCATGTCCACTATCCGTAATATAATCAAAAGGGTCGAAAGAGTAATAACAACGACATTATCATAAAAAGTTGCTCTACGTATTCAGTTGAAACTTTCAAATTCAGTTTACATACTATATATAGGATAATGAACACGAGATTCACCGACTTATCTAGTCTATAACTCAAAATTCAGTTTCTATAAGGAACAAACATAAAAGTTTCACAAACATAGGAGGTTAAGAACACCAATTCTTGGCATCCCCTTACCCTTCTCCCCGATTGTTGGCACCTTTGTCTAATTTATTAGATAATAAATATTTTAAAACTTTTTTTTCATCAAATAATGTAATCACACCACCATTTTTACATGTAATGCATATATTAATTACACTAGTTTACTAATTTTTGGTTCATCGCGTTAGCCTGAAAGCAAAAGTGTTTTCTAGACTAATTTTAGGTCGCTGGAAAAGAAAATGACATCCTCCACTTTAATATTGTTAACCAAAAGTTTGAAACTTCTAAAACAAATAAAATTGTTTACAGCTTATGACAGTTATGTAATTGGTGATAGGAAATAATAGGAAAATTACTTAATATTTTCAATCCAAAACATATCCCCAAATATTTACAGTTTCTAATGCGAACGCGTATTCGCAAATACGATAAGAAAAATAATTGCGATAGATAAAGCTGAATAAATGAAAATGGGGAGCAATTACAATTTACGTAACAAATACAAAAGTACCAAGTAACACAATATTTAATTGAATTTTGTTTCTGATGCTCGGTTTATTTGCTCTCAAACGAATAAATCTGATTAAAGGTTTTGAAATTATCTTCACCAAAAGTCTTATCTGGTCTACGCTCACCAAATTTCGGTGAACCTAGCCGCCCTTTCTAGTTTCCCTGGGCTCGCCGCAAACATTTGTTTTACGCTTACCAAATGTCGGTGAACGAAGACACGGGCTATCTTTACGCGAGAAACTTTGTTCTTGAAATTTATTAATTTTACACCAAAAAACACAATCAAAGTTTCTATGAATATTAATTTCTCATTTCTTACTCAGGTAAAACTAGACAGTAATTATATAATAACAAATTAAGTGAAAGAGGTTGGGCTATTTGGTTTCTAATGAATGCTTGTACTAGTGCCAAAGTATTAAGAATCTGTATACTTACTTCTTTTCAAAATATAAGTTGGTTCCAATCTTTAAATTTATAATAACACTCAACACTTCGTCTTATTTATTCAAGACAAGACATACAGAATTTTTAGAATATACAGCACGCGGAACAGCGCCACTAACCACGCTGAGCCAAACATGCAAGTCATGATACACAAAATGGACGCCCGGGATATTTACACGTAAACGGCTCAGTGGTCACGTGACCTTAGAATATGCGCGCGCATGCATGTTTATCATAACCTCCAGATGTTACGAATTAATTTCTCAAGATTATAAAAATGTCACATCCAGAAATTATGTTGGGTCATATCCAAATATATTAGAAAAAGATTACACAGCTCCACAAAAAAATAGTTGTCAGACCCAGAAACCAGAATAGGCTTGCCCTACGTTTTTCGAGGTCGCTGAATCCGAATCTGGACCCGGTTTGACTCCATGACGTCACATTTCGTCCCTAGCCTCAAAAAACTTGAAAAATCGCTGATTTCAGGTAAAACATGATTCCCGTGTATGAAAAGTGGTCATATTCTATGTTTTCGAGGTCGCTGAATACGATTCCGGAGTCGCTATGGTTCTTTGATGTCACACTTCGTCCCTAGCCTCAACACAAATACGTGGCAAATTGGTAATTTTATGTAAAACATACATTTTTTTCAATGGAAAGTGGTCATATCGTACGTTTTCGAGGCCACTGATTACAAATCCTGGCCTCAAAAAAAAACGTGGAGAAATGGTAATTTTATGTAGAACATGTATTTTTTGATGCACAGTGATCATATCCTATGTTTTCTAGGTTCCTGATTCCGGATTCACAGCAAGTTCCTTTCAATTTACGCCCTTTATCCAACAAGAGTCTGCCATCATGTTTACATCCCACCTCCCCTGGTAGCGACGTTCCATCTCTTTATTATCTTAATAAAATTTTTCTCTATACTCTCCACTGTAATCACCCAAATTCTTTGAAAAATAGTCAGTATGGGAATTAATTACATGTAACTTCAAACTCATATTACATCCCATTTTACCGAAGTTCTGTATCACATTTCTCGCAATCTTTTTGTAATTATCGCTCTTGTGGTTCCCTAAAAAGTTTTCAATAACTTTTTCGAAGTTTAACTAAATTGCTTTTTGCACTTTGTTCATAGTTGTGACGAAATTCTGATTCCTATATATTTTCCGGATTTGAGGTCCATCGAATATTCCTGCTTTTAGTTTTGCATCCGATAGTTCTGGGAATCGTCCTTAAATATATATAAAACAGCTCTCCTCTTCTTCAAGTGCTGACACAAACTGCCTCACCATGCCCAATTTTATATGCAAAGGTGGCAGTGAAAGTCTCGCCAGATCCACAAGGGGGAGGTTGATGATGTTCTCTGATCCTGGATCAAAAGTTTCTCTGGCTGGCGAATCAATCTTTTCATAGTGATTAGGTCGGTCTCTACTATCCCATAAGCATAGAAAACATGGGTGTTCAACGTTACCTGATTGCTGACCCAGAATTATTCCTAGTATTTTGAAATACCCACAAATCCGCCAATTGTGTTCTGAATATTTCAATTTATCCAATATCAACTCAATTTTTTCGTAATTCTCTTTCAACGTAGTTCAATGTGCTACCGGTATGGGAGCAAAATATTTTTAAGCGCAACAGCTTCCAAACTTCTCTTACAGGAATCTATCAATAGTCTCCATCCGATGGCTCTATAAATCCCAGGTTTCAGTTCATCCATCAATTTATTTATATCGTGACAGTAAATTAATGAACACTCTTTTTCCCGTGCGAAATATTTCCTGAAATCTCTTTCTCTATTCCTATAGTCAGTTGCTTTCACATTTTTTTCTATCAAGTTTTTCTTCCTAAGTATTAAAACCAAGAATTCACTTGTTTCTTTGAAGAGTCCTAAATCTCTAAGGAGATCGTTCAATTCTTCTTTTGAAAAAAGTTGTGGCTTCTTTTCTTTACTTCCTATATATTCGTCGTCAATGTCAGATTCGCTGGAGCATTCTTCTTCGCTAGCGTCTTCTTGGATCTCTAAACTTCTCCGAGAAGAAATACATCCGATTCCTTCAATACCTTGCTCATCTGTATTGCACATCTTGATGGGTCCTATTACTCTCGGAACTTCAACGTAAGCAATACTTCTTTTATTTTATTTTTTTGTTGAATCCAATTACATCGTTCTTGCAGAAATAGCAATCCTTTTCACAAATGGGTTCTGCTCATAAAAAAGACTTTTTAATTTATGATCTTCAATATTTTTACTTTTATGCCAACGAGTCAATTGTGATCTACAATAATCGCATATTTTATGTGGCGCCCATTCTTTATTCTGATCAGCAATTGTGAGATCATAACAATCTTCGTAAATCGTTCTTATCAGCTGAGAAATTGCCCTAAGAGTTTTTGGTTGATAGAATTCACTGCATACGTAGCAGAATGAATCAGAGTCTCTTTTACAATGATGTTTTGAGGGGGTAGCTCCAACATCAACTTGTGATTTAGTACCTTTAGATTTTTGAATTGTGAATTTTTTGGTTTCATTTATAAATGCCATGAGTATATGATAGACCCACACATCAGGGATCCTGGTCCTGGTACTCAGCGACCTCGAAAATATAGGATATGACCACTTTGCATTGAAAAAATGCCTGTTTTATATAAAATTACCAATTTCTCATGTTTTTTTCTTGAGGTTGGAGACGAAGTGTTACGTCATAAAACCACAATGACTCCAGATTCGTACTCAGCGACTTCGAAAACATAGGATATGACCACTTCGTATAGACGGGAATCAAGTTTCACCTGAAATCAGCGATTTTCTATGTTTTTTGAGGTTAGCGACGCAATGTGACCTGATGGAGCCAAACCGGCTCCGGATTTAGATTCAGCGACATCAAAAACGTAGGGTAAGCCTATTCTTGTTTCTGGGGCTGACAACTTTTTTTTGTGGAGCTGTTTTATAGATCATACGCGGTAAAATACATTTTTTAAGGGGTATTATCCTCTAGTACTAATATCTAGTTCGTATAATCCATTTTTCCGAGTATAAAAATACCAAACAATGAGAATTAAAAAGCATAAAGTGTATTTAAAATTAAACTTATCGTTCGAATGAGAAGTCTAGCAAGAAATTTGGACATTCTGTGTGTCTATCTATTTTTCATCTCATCCATCTCCTGCTCATTCCGATTCCAAAATTTCCATCCTTTTCTCTTATTTTTTTCCAAAAAGTTACATTCCTACAGTTTTTATTTCATCCTTTTCCATTTCATAAAGAAATGTACTATAAAAAAAATGAAACTGAATTGATTGGATACAATAAGCGAGCTAAATGTTGCAATTTATGTTAATTCTTTTAGAACAACGGTCTCAGACATTTTGTCATTAGTGTGATCTGGAGCTGTTTACTGTGTAAATTACTCCATATTAAGCTATCACAGGAACAAGGGCTATTTCGTCAGCCTCAGGGGTTCTAGTTTAAAAGTCCTGAATGCTTGAAGGGCTTGAACGGAGCTTTTGGTCTTGAAGATGTAATTAGGCGAGCTTTGACCGGACGTAACGCTCGTCGTGATGCTCGATCGTTGTCACTATCCATTGTACTAAAGAGGATTTCGTTTGAACACCTTGTCAGTCGTCATTACGTTAGTGAGGCGCTTTGATGCGGGTAAACTTTGTGCCAACAGCTTTGCCAGTTACTCACTGGCCCCTTCTCTTTCACGAACCTCTGAAGGTGAATCTCGTGCAAAACCTTTTTAAACAAAGGCCATCGTGTCGAAGCGTAACATCGCCTGCAGCTAGTTAATTACACGTCTAAAAGTTAATGCATCAGCAGACTTGGCTACACTGTTTGTAATACTAATTTTAAATTAATAGCTTCAAGCAGATTGAATGTGCTATAAATGACAATTGAATTTTGAAGATAGATTTGGTATAGAGCTTCTGTACATAATAGTATGTCTTGCACTATTGTTCCAAATTGTGATACCATTCGTCGGTTATAAGTGTGAAACATTGATAATTGAAAGAATTTAATATTAAATCTTTTGTAGGTAGCGAGACTCGCCAAAAAACGAAAAAAATTTAAAGAATGGAAATTAAACATCTTTTTACATACAAAACATACTGATGATAGAACTAATAATAAACCAAATTTTCGAAATTCTTTTCATTACTTCCAGATCTCAAGTATTAAAACTTATGCCCCAAACACTAAGTTTCAAATCGCAAATGCCAAGCCTTATGGACATTTATTCGACTCCGGTTTCGCGGGGTGAAATTTTGCGACCAAACGGTTGAATATTCTGGTCTAATTTCTTGCATACGTGTTTTGAATACTAGTCTCTCTTTTTTCAAACCTATTTTCTAGGAAAACTATTTCCATTTTGCTTCAAAATTAAAACAGTGAAGTTGTAGTGCGCCTCGCACAAGGCAACCGATCGTGGTACGTCTTGTTAGGGATCGTCTATAAATCACGTAAGGAACAAAAGAATATACATGTGAGAGATAATAATATGATCAATGCAAGTCAGAGAAAGATGTCAATATGACATTTATTCTCTTCTATTCTTACGTAATTTATGGATGGCCCCTTAGCTTTTTCTGGCTAAAGACGCTTGGTTGTCTTTGGAATGTCTCTGGCCAGAAAAAGCACATGACGTACCCTGATCGGTTGCCTTATGCGAGTCGCACTCAAATTGCCCTTTGTAATTTTCAAACGAAATATAAACAGTTTTACTAATAAATATCTTTAAGAGGAAGAAAATAATAATATTTAGAGTACGTATGCAAAAAATTAGACCAAAATATTTAATCATTTGGCCGTAAAATTCGACCCCGAAAAACTGGAGTTAAATAAATGCTCTTAATGCCCGAGACCAGAAGTCTAAAGCCATGAGAATCGAAACTATAAATCTCAAGACTGAGACCCGAAGCTGCATGTCTGAAACCGTAGGGCCTAAAGCCATAAGGGTATCGATCAGCTTCGATAAGTTTCGATCAGTCTACGAAACCTCAAATAATGTATATAAGTGAATCGTTTGACACTGAACTTAAAAATTGTGTGAATTCAACTATTATATAAATTTTTTTCAAAATAAATCGCACAAGATATCTGTTACCTTGCATTTAAAATCTCTCTCGGCGTTTATATTTTTCAAGGTTTATTTTGCTAAAAATCATAAAGCTGTTTCGTATTATCAAACCTTCTGATATTGGAGAGTAATTGGAAAATATTGTGAAAATAGATCGTTAAATAATCATACTCAAACGAGACACTGACAATAGTGAAAACTGATATGTGATATAGAAAATAAATCTGACTTCTTACAGTTTTCCTCACTCACATTTTTTTTTATCACCTCGCCTTTATTCCTTGTCTTGATTTGTCTCCTGGTATTTTGTTATCCTTCCAGGAGAAAAAAGTGACATGAGGGATGAAGATAAAATTGTTTACGAGCATGCGAGAATTAGGCTACTGATTAAATTCCGAATATAAAAGCTCGTAAAATGGTCATAAAATCGATACGAAGAGTTTTATTACCTTATTATTTTATATTTACTACCTCATTATCTTTCATCTCTTTCAATTTATGTTGGTTTGATACATGATTTTTTTACTTGTAGGATGGTCACTGAGTAAAAAAAAAGGAAATCAATCTTAAAAGAATAGAATAAATGTCAAATGGACGTTTATAGAAACGAATAGATTGATATTTTTTGAAGGGTTTCTGTTTCCGGGACCGACAACGATTGTTTCAGATTTTTTAATTGCTAACTTTTTAACTTTGTTGAAGGGAATAAGGGAGTTTAATAGGAGAACGAGCGGTAAGGTGGTTCAGGGCAAAGAAATAAGTGAGATTGAAGAGATTTGTAGAAGCAGGAGGGTGCTGTGGAAGGCCCTGAAAGAAGGAGGAGTAGATGAAGGTTCGATAGAGAGGATAAAAGAGATATTTTCGGAGACTAAGATAAGGGTGAAGATAGGAGAAAAGGAAGGGCAGGAATTCTGGACAGGAATTACACTTAGGCATGAATGCCCGTTGTCGCGACTTCTGTTTAGTGTTCTACTGTCAAAATCGGAGGAGAAGATGGAGAGGAAAGGGAGACAGGCGACAAAGTTGAAAAGAGGCAAATTACATTCACTAGCATACGCAGACGATGTGGAGGTTGATGGCGGAGTATTGCACCCTAAGTTTTTGGTTCAAAGCAGGAGGATGAAACGAACCTATGGTGAGAAAGAGATCGAACTGTGCGAGCAAAGTAATGGAGCAAGGGTCGGAGCAGGACGTTTACGTGCCGCCGTTTAGGAGCGGCCGTTTGGATGCGGGACGTTTACACACGGGACATTTAGGTGTGGGACGCTGAGGCGCCAGGATGTTTAGCCGCCAAGTCGTTTAAGCGCGCAGCCGTTTAGCCGCCGGGACTTTTAGACTCCGTTAGGGTCACAGAAATAATGTATGCCACATGCCATCCCCTTTCCAACGTCTCGTGGGGGGGGGGGGCGGGAAAGCCCCCCTGTGACTGGTCACAGAAATAATCTAGGACACATAACTTTCCCTTCCCAACGTCTCATGGGGAGTGGGAAAGCACTCCTGTAACTCAAGCCTTTTCGCCGATCTGGCGGATAAACATCCTGGCGGCTAAACGTTCCGCGCCTGAAAGTCCAGCGCCCGAATGTCCGGCGGCTGAATGTCTCAGCGCCTAAACGTCTCGCGTCCAAACGTCTCGCGTTCAAACGGCGGCGTCCGAACGGCCGCGCCATAACGTCATGTACCCGGCAAGGGTGGGGTATAGGGAAGAGAATGTTCAATGACGATTGGAGGGTGAGAGTGTGAATGTTCAACGTGTTAGTGTGGTCAGTGTTAAGTTCTATTATGGAAGTTTGGGGATGGAAAAGCGTAATGTGGTATGCAAGTGAGGTGTAGAGAATGGAAAGAAATAGAGGGGGAGATGGCGGCAAAGCAAAACAATGAAAGAACAAAAAAGGACAGCAAGAAATAAAAAGGAAAGCAAATGAAATAGAGTGGTGAGATTGAGAACGGAAGAAGGTGTAAGAGCATGTAGGTATTGAATGAGTGAAGAAAAGAGTCTGTGTAGAGTATGCAGGTATGAGCTGGTTACAGAGTGGGGGGGTTAAAAGCCAAAAAATGACTCCTGGGGAAGGAGAATAATGAAGGAGTGTTGCGAAATAGAGCTACAGTTCTTAGATTGATAGTGGTAAGAGGAAGCGGAAGCTCAGGGCAAGGTCACAAGCGTCCAGGTTTAAGAATAGTGGCTAGGACGATATGTTAGACATAGTTGGTATGGTACTAGTATATGAGGATTGTTGATAAGGAAATATGTAATAAATCGATTTAGAGATAGATGAATCGACCGAGAAATGCTTGAAAAAAGTTAGGAGAGAAATTGATAGAATTAAGTAAACTTAGCAAATAGGATAAGATAAAAGGAAAAATCATGATTGGAAAAATTAGCAGAATGATTACAGAAAAAAATATATAATGAGCCTTGAATTGAATTATAGGTATAATCAGAAATAAACTTTTCAATTCTATTGATGGATCGGATGGAAATAGTATAAATTGAAATTGAAGAAAACAGGAAAACAGATTCGGATCATTGTGCGATAAAGGACTTTACCTGTTCTTCAACAGGAATGTAATCGAAAGTTTTGACAGTGCATGTTTCCAAATGGAGGAAAAATGAAAATCGGACGAAGTTCGCCAGTTTCAAATTGCTTGTATGGTTGATGATCACTCGGTAAATTGCAGTTATCAACTAGACACAGGAAAAACAAAACATGACATGAAGATAGTTTCGCGTTTTTAAACTTGCCTCGGTAATGTTTCACTTTTTAATGTCTCATTTTTATTCGCGAAGTAGCAAGAGCTACAACGCTAGCGCAATCTACCGCTGTTTGAGTTAACTAAACTGGAGCAAAATGCCGATTCCACGTGTCTCAGTTACTTTTCAATAAGTGGTATAAAATGAGTTATATTTTGTTGACAATAGTGTTAGCTATTCCAAAAAAAATTTATAAGCAAGAATAATGTTTTATTACTATTCTTCAATACTGATTCTACGTTCTACTTCAATTTACTCACTAATGTTTCACTAGACACAGCTGACAACTTAACGTAATGGATGGCGTCAGAATTCTTCCCCTAACCTTTATGAAACTCGAGCCAAAATACGTTCGATTTTTAATCGTCCTAAAATTTATCTGCAAGATATTTTATCTCTTGTTTTTTCTGTAAAGAGGGAAACAATTCATGATGACAGGAATTTTTGTTTGCAAACAGCAGTAAGAAACCCGGAGAGTGAATCGCGTCACTGATAAAGAAGAGCCGCGAAAGCCGAAATTTTCAAATCTTAATTGCGAGGAAATGGGGTGTAATGATGTGAAATATTGCCGAGGAAAAGATGCTGACTCTTATTACTCTCGGGGGCATAGACCCGCGCCGATCCTTTTAATCCAACCGCGGAAAATGCTGACCCGCCAGTTCCACTGCCAATCTGTTACGGACGCGAGAGTATTTTCATGTTTTTTTAGCGCGTCCTCATCCTGTGAATTCTCTGTTTTCGATTCTCTTGCCCGTTTTTCGCTTCTTCACAACTCCTCCTTTTTCGCATGCACCTTCAGCTCCGTCGACGCGACGTTGGTATCTCGGAGTATTTAGAGCCCTTACAGACAGCAGCAGCTCATTAAGGTTTGAAAAGTAAAGGCGACGGAACCTGAAATTTGATACCCACGGGAACAGAAAGAGCAAAAGACAGGAACAGAAGGAGAGAACTTACTGATTAGAGCTCGTGAGCTCCGTCACGCCTTTTCCAAACAGAATGCTTTCGGAATGTTTAATCTGAAGAAAAGCAATTCTTGTACGTTGTCATTCTGTCGTGGAATTGTAATCACGTACTAGCGTATAAAGTAAATTACGAGAAAAAAGTAAATGCGGAAATAATTATACATGACAGACTTCACTTTGCATGAATAATCTCATCAAATAAAGAGCGGCGCAGCGAAACGCGTGAGTGATAAGGTATATAAACTGCGTCTTTTTTGCCTTAAGAATTATAATAATTAACAGATATTCAATACTTCTCCAGGAAAGCAATTTACTTGATAATTATAGTTGCGAATTCTAATTGTTAGAACCCTTTTTAATCATTCAAGTATTGATTTCGTACCAAAATAACCAGAAATTCACTATTATTCGTTTTTTGAAGCTTCATCGCGAATACGCGAACAAAAGATGTATATATTTTTATCTGTAAGTTTTTATGGGAAATCTGGGTACCAAACTACAACTTTTTTACAAACTACAACAATTGGAAATATTTATTTCGTTGCTCCGCCCTGAGTGGACATGCAACTTTTTTTGTGTACATGTGTAATAGATCTCATATATTTCGTTGATTTTATAATCATTATAAAGGTGCAATAAATTTTGAGATTGAAAAATGAGATATTTCAAGGAAAACTAATATCTTACTATAAGCCGCAATGCAAAATTTGATGATTTCAAGAAATGTACAAATACAAATTTCGAGTCCCGAAATTGAATGACTATAAGGTTACCAAGAATTAAAATTTCTGAAGATTTCAAAAATTGATCACAAAAATATTGTGTGCCTTACGAAACGAAACAAATAAAAAAGTTACGAAAGAGTCACAATTCAACTTATTCCTAGAAGTGTTTATGTCACACATATGTATGTACACACTCGTATGTACGTTTCGCATGATGAAATGAATTAGTCCTCCCCATTCATAGCATAAAGTGAGATAACAGGTATCATATTTCTGGATTCCAGAAATACTTATTTCTCAGAAAGTTGTAATAAATTTTCCAGACCATAAAACTACAGTACTGCGTAAGCTCTTAGATTGGGAAGCTTCCCTGAGGAAATGGAAGACTAAAAAGGCCACGTTTTTACTTGAAAATAGAAAGGAAAACAGTAAGCACATTTTCAAATATTTTTATTAATAATTTTTAGATTTGTATTATAATTTCCCAAACTTCTGGAAGGTAGAAGATAAAAATTTTCTGTGAAATATATATATTATTGAGTGGTGCAGGACAGCAGCAGTATATAAAGGCGCACGCGCCAGATCCTGGAGGATTCCCAGTCGACGGGTGAACCTGAACCCCTCAACTTCAATCTCATTCATCTGATTCATTCGAAAGGTCTCTAATGTATTTTTCTCTGATTTCGTAAAGGAGCTCTAATTTAATCAGATACATGATTAATAGTATAGAGTTCCGCTAGAAAAATATCCACATTCTTAGGGTAAAAAGAATTAATTTTCAGTTCCTTGAAATAATACTTTGATCAATACGTAACCAATGTTTGGTGGAATGATAAAATCCGCGTGGCTGTTAACGCGAAAAAGCAAGCGTACTCGGGAAAGCTGAATATTGAAGCTCTTAGCAACGAGGAGAGGACTAGACTAGAAAATGATTATAGGCTAAAAAACAGAAAAGCAAAGATACTAGGCAAAGAAAGCAAGGATTAAATAGAAGCGGAAGAAGATGGAAAAATGCAAAATGATTTTGAAGGAAGTAAGAAATTATTTTGTGAAGAGTTAAGAAGATTAGGAAAGGAAGTAGTAGAGAAGAGTTAGGCGGAATGAACAATACTGATGGTGAAATGGATAAACTGGTAAAGGTTGAAACCATAAATATTGGCAGTAGAAGGCTGGCTAACGAACTTGACCTGTCCTTTTTGGAGCACAAAACAGTGTGCAAAAGAAAATTTAAATTAGATAGACAATCGAGGGACCGGCAGACAGTCATTATCGTAAAAACCGTTTTTCCTAATTTAGGGGTTCTTAAAAAGTCGAGAATTGACGAAAACTGGATAGGTCCACATTCATATGAATCTAATACCTTCGACATACCACCTGGATCAAAAA
>JAUMHM010030421.1:0-16171 GCA_032362435.1 Melikaiella ostensackeni
TAGTTGTATAAGCCAAAAGGTTTAATAAAACTGCTTAAAAAAATAAGGCTCATTACTTTTCAATCGAACCCTGTAATACTGTAAGACTAAAAAGTTTAATTTTTTCGCAAGTGTTTTTTGCGACCAAGTGTTTCTTGACTTCAATATTTAAGTTATATTCGAGGGCCTATTATGTGTAAAAGGGGTAAAGAAATTTGAAAATGCAATCGAAAAAACGGGAAAAGTTGTTCCTTCTGGATGTTCCACCTTAGAGCGATATATGGTGTATCAAATGACGAAAGAAGAAGCATTCAGGGATGGTGCTAACAATTTATTTGCTATCCCTCATCAACATGCTCTGTATACGATCATTTTTAAAGAAAATGAAGAATTTTTATTGGCTCAACGTGAAATCTGTCGTCGAGTTGTCATGTTTGGTATAGATAGAAAATTGCTACACAAAGAACAACGTGCCAGAAAAAGAGCAGCCACGAAAGAAGCGAGCACGAAAGTCATTGATGAACGCCGAAGTTTCCGCAGCATTAGACAGGGCTAAACTGAGCAACAGAATGGCTACGCTAGTAATTGCCAGCAATGCTCGCTCATCGGGTCATGATATAGAAGGTTATAATATCAACCGATCCTTAATCAAAAGGCATCATGAGCGCATACGAGAAGAACAAGCTTGAAAACTTAGAGAGCAGTTCTAACCTTGTGGAAACTTAACGGTTCACTGGGACAGGAAAATGATGTCAGACATTTCTGTCGGAGGAATAGTGGATACGCTTCCTGTTTTTATATCCGGACCTGATCTTTTATGTCATCAGTTATAAGGAGTACTGAAATGACTTCCGGATCAGATAAAATACAAGCAGAAGCAATTGACTGTACTTTGCTGGAGTGGAGCCTGTTAGCTGAAGTGGAAGGAGTGTGTACTGACACAACTGCCTTTGACAGGGGATGTAAAAATGGAGTTTGTGCATTTTTACAGCAGTTGCTAGAAAAGGACCTTCTCTTCTACGCATGCAGACTTCACGTTCATGAACTTGCATAAGAGAAACCTTCAAGTGTTCAGTTTAACCGTAATCCACAAGTCCAGAAGTAGCGATTTTCGGAAATTTTCGAAATGCTTGGTCTGGAATGAAAACTGATGAATATTCTTCAGGACTTCAAGATCCCCACATTAAAAGGGCCACAGCTGATGATAGAGAAAGCATTTTGAGCTTTGTAAAGCTCAAACAACTAGTTTCTGTGTTTCTGGAGGATTCTCCTTATCGTCAGCAGTATCAGTTCCGTGTACTAGGTGCCCTCTTTAATGCTCGATGGATGAACGAAGTGCTTTATTCCTTTAAAATACTTATGTTCTGATAACAATTTCGGATTCTGAGATCTTGTATTCGCTTGAGAATGAATTATTGAATTTTTCCAATGGGAGCAGATAAATTAAAAAGAAAAAAAATGAGGACCACCCTACAGTAAAAGTACTGGGAGTTGTTTCTTTCTTTTTCGAATTTTCAAAAATTACGTACAGGAATTAAACACCCCTCCCCCACTTCCGTAACAGATAGTATCAGAATCTTACACCTCCCCCCTCCCGAAGCTATTACGTAATTTAAGTACAGGCCCTAAGATAAATTTTGTTGTATTAGCAAGAGGTAAGTTTTTTGTGTGGTTGAAATATATTCTCAGAGTAGGAGTATTTTACATTCGAGAAGTTAGGTTTGTGAAAACGATTCAGGGTTCGTGAAAATGCATGTTCATGAATTTTTATCTCCAAAAAAGCTGAATTTTAATCATGGCCGCGCTGGCGAAACGTTTTTCTGGCCCAACTAGACTTTTTTTTTAATCAGTTATTTCCGTTGGTTCGATAGGTTATATTCTCTCGATTAAATAAACAAATGATTAAACATGAATTGCAAACTCTGCAAACTAAGTGAAAACGCGAGAAAAATAAAAAATTGAGAAATTGGGATTCTGGGAAGATGACTTGTAATTTGAACTTGCTTCTAAATCGGTAACAAAGAGGGTACAAACGAAAAGACTGGATCTACAATAGGGTGGTTCAAAAATGCATTGAAATTTTGTTTTGAATTTTTTATGCTCTCGCCCCCCCCCCGGGTTTGTACGAATCCACGCAAAAAATTCGTTTCTTTTCAATTATATTTGGAGGTTTTGCCAGCCCCATGAAGTTCAACACACATCTTCCATAAGAAAGAAATACGTTTTTGTAAATTTTATGCAGAATCGTCAATATTAGGTATATCGAGCTAACCCTCATCACATCTCTTGACAATCAGCCATAGAATACGAATTCGAAATTACTTTTTGAATTTCACTCGCATAAGTCTGTTTTATAGGGTCACAAAAAAACCCTATAAGTGAAAAATTAGGTTTTGCAAGTTTTTGTCGCTATTCGGGCGCTAGTGCCGATTTTTCGAATTTTGTAACTTTTTAGTGAGAAAGAGGCAATAATAAACTTATGTTCGAAAAAAAATGTTCAAGAAATTTATCATTATTTATAACAATTTTTTCTTAGAATAATGCTTGAAAGTTGCGGGTTTTTCCTGAAATGTTAAACTTTTTGTCAAATTTTTATTCAGAGTGAGGTAATAATTAATAAAATTGAAAAAATTGTTGTTCAAACAATAAATTATTGTTCATAACTATCTTCTCTTAGAATAATGCTAGATAGTTGCGGATTTTTCTGAAATTTTCAGTTTCTTTCGACTTTGTAGTTATGAACAAATAATAAATGAACATTAACGAGAGTAATTTTTTTTAACTATCTGTTTCTCTTACAGAAAGTGTAGAAACAGGTTTTCGAATAATTGCTGAGTCTCTGAGTCTACGGGCACCTCACGAAAGTCTCTCAGTAACTACTTCAAGGAAATTTTACATTTAATATGATCCATATAGAAAATTTGATGAATATTTTAAATATCTCGTTTTATTTCAAAAAAATATATCCACAAAAAGGAAAGAAATTGTTGAAACAATAATTCTTGTTGATTTTTATTTATTATTCGTTCATAACCACAAACTCAGAGAAATGCTGAAAATTTCACAAAAAACCGCAACTTTCCAGCATTGCTCTAAAAGGAGATAGTTATAAACAATAATAAATTGTTCAAAATAATTATTCTTGTTTACTTGCATTAATAATCACTTGAATAAGTAAAAAGTGTACAAAAATTAAAAAATTTCAGAAATAACCGTAACTATCTAGCGTCACTCTAAAAGAAGATACTTAAAACAATAATGAATTGTTTAAACAATTGTGTTTGTTAACCTGCTATTATTATAACCTTACTAAGTTAAAAGTAGAATTGCACTTTCATAAGTCAGTTTTTTATTGGGTCCCGAAAAAACCCCATAAAATAAAAATTGGGTTTTGCGAGTTGTTGGCGCTGATCCGGCGCTAGACCCAGTTTCTTTCGAATTTTTTAACTCTTCAGCTAGAGCAGGGAAACAGTCATTTAAAGTCCACAGAAATATTGTTTAAATAATTTATCATTATTTACAACAATATTCTCTCAAAATAATGTTAGAAAGTTACGGTTTCTTCTGAATTTTTCAACCTTTTGTACACTTTTCACTTAAGGTTAGGTAATAATTAAAGCAATTCAAGAAGAATAGTTGTTTACACAATTTATTATTGCTTGAACTATCTTCTCCTGTAGTAATGGTAGATAGTTGCGGGTTTTCTGAAATTTTAAGCTTCTCTTCGAATTTGTAGTTATGAACAAATAATAAATAAAAATCAACAAGAATAATTTCTTCAACAATCTCTTTCTTTCTTGTGGATGTATTTTTCTGAAATAAAACAAGATATTTGAAATATTCATCAAATTTTCTATATGGATCATATTGAATGTAACATTTCCTTGAAGTAGTTACTGAGAGACTTTGGTGAGGTACCCGCAGATTCAGAGATTTAGCAATTGTCCGAAAACCTGTTTCTGCACCTTCTGTGAAAGAAAGAGGTCAATTAAAAAATTATTCCTTGTGATGTGCATTTATTATTCGTTTATAACTACAAAGTCAAAGAATAACTAAAAATTTCAGAAAAATCCGCAACTATCTAGCAGTTCTGTAAGAGAAGATAGTTATGAATAATAATGAATTGTTTAAATGCTTATGTTCGTTAACTTGCATTAACTACTATATACCTAACTAAGTTCAAAGTGGACAAAAAGTAAGAAATTTCAGAAGAAACCACAACTATCTAGCATGACTACAGAAGAAGATAGTTATAAACAAGAATACGTTGCTTAGCCGACTATTTTTGTTAAATTGCATTAATTGTCACCTCGCTCTGAGTGAAAAGTGAACAAAAAGTTGAAAATTTAGATAAAGCCGCAACTTTCTAGCATCATTGTAAAAGAATATTATTATGTATACAAAATACAAAATTGTTTGAACATTTTTTAAAACTTCAATTGACTATTGCCCCGCTCTAACTGAAAAGTTAAAAAATTCAAACTAGCGCCGGATTAGCGCCAAAAACTCGCAAAACCCAATTTTTCATTCCTGCGGTTTTTCGGAACCCTATAAAACAGACTTATGGAAGTGAAATTCAAAAAGTAATTTTGATTCGTATTCCACGGCTTATTGTGGAGAGAAATGACGAGGGTTAACTCAATACATCTAATACTGACGATTCTGCATAAAATTTACAAGAACGTCTTTTCTCATATGCGGCACTCAGGGCAAAAGAAATGTAAATATTGTAATCATAGAAAATTGAAACATAAAAACAGTTGGAGCAAAAGGAAGACAAAATTTCTTCAGCGGTTAAGCGAAACAGAATGAAGTTGGAGGAAAAGAGCGACTCGCTTGTCTCGCTTTTGCTCCAACGTTATTTTGTCTCGTTTTTCCTACGAAATTTTTGAGCTCTGTTTTTGCTTTGCTTCAAACATAGCGTCGCTTAGTCAACGCTCCGTTTTTTTTGTTTTTCTATAATTTTTTTTTCTTATTTACACTTTAACTTCATAGTTTCAGATGAATATACGTTGGGCAATAATTGCAATAATATTCCGAATCGTACGGATTCCTGTGGCCAAATTCAGTTTTGGTCGCTTGGAAGAAGAAGCGATCGCTTCAAGTTTGTATTTAAAATCAAGGCGATCTTATTCAAAATCGAGATATTTTTTAGCAATTGCTTATTGCTAATAAAAATCACTGGCTTTTAACTTTCGGTGATCGCTCATAATTTTTGGTGATCGCTTTTATTTTTTGTAGCGTTAGCTTTCATATTGAAAAAAGCGATTACTTTCTGAAAAAAAAAACTGTATTGCTTTTCATTTTTGGCGATCGCTTATAATTTTTGGCGACCGGTATTATTTTTAGCAATCGCTTTTAATTTTTGGCGTTCAATTTTCATTTCTGGTAATCGCTTTTTCATGTAAAAGAGATTGCTTGTAGCTTCTGGCGATCATTTTCATTTTTGAGTGATCGCTTTTTGACAAAAAAAAGAGATTGCTTACGATTTGAAGAGTCACTTTTCGTGGGGAATTGCGATCGTTAATAAAACATATAGCTCCGCACAAATCATAATAATAATTGATACATGCAATGTCATATTTATTAACAATATGGACATTTTTTTTCTTATATTTAAACTATTCCAAGCGATCGCCAATTCAAAGATCGCTTTTCAAAATCAGGAAACGATAGAGAAATGAAACAGAAGATATCCGGCCAAACTGTAAATGATTTATTAGATACACATAACCATTCGGATGCTGATGTATAGTATGTATGCGTAGGAGCTTGCCAATGACCTACCGACATTTTTTTAATGGTTATTCATTTGTTTTACATTTTCAATGGTGTCGATAGTGTTGACATTTTCAGTCGTGTTACTCATTTGTTTCATACGCCCAGTAGTTGTCAATTTTAGTGGCATAAAATTTCGTGAAAAATGGATGAAGATCGTGAACACGGTAAGTTGGTTTTTATTCGAAGCTGGAAATTGGAAGTTAAGAAGGATTTTCATTAAAACAGCTATATAATTCTTAAGAAACGCTTTGACATGGTTTCTAGTGAGTATGTCGAAAAAAATGCCCGTACATTTCCTGTATATACGAGTATACACCACATCTTTCCCGTACATCTTTTTGAACATTCCAACACTATTTTTTCAAACTACGCTCGCTATCGTGAGGTTTTTTGCGCTGTAAATTGAGATCTAGCCAAAAGATTCAGGGTTAAATATTGGTCGGAATTTATATTTTACTAACAATTCCACTACATAAATTACAGTTTAGTTCAAGTTCATTAGCCGAAATTCATATTCTACTAATTATCTTCAATATATTTTAATAATTAAATTTCTATAATTCAGAAAAAGAAAATTGAGCGAAAGTAAATTGTGAAAAATTACTAATTTAGTTAGTATTCGAATTAGTGATTTTGGTTATCGATTAGTAGTATTTAATTGATTAAATTTTTACGTTTTTTCGATTTCTTCCCTTCAATTTTTAACTTTTTCTGATTTCAAAGCATACAATTTAGTCGAAAAATTCGTTCACTGATAAAATTATTTTTTTCATTTTCCGAATTGAACTTTATCTTTTAGTAAGACTAATAAATTGATTGGTAACTAATTCAAATTAGTAACAAAAATTTGATTGATAAGCAATTCGATTTTCACTTTTGAATCAATGAAATTTCGACTCATCTGGATGATTTGGAATCGAAAAGAGGAAAAATTAAATCAATCAAATAAAACCAATCGATATCTAAAAATAAATAATTCGAATAACAACTAAATTCGCAATTTTTCACATTTCACTCTTTCTTAATTCTCTTTTTCTCAATTAATTACCAAATGATTTGTTAGTTTTACTAAAAAATGTAGTTTAATCAGTAAAATATGAATTTCTACTAATTCGAATGATTTAAAATAAGGAAACATAATATTTGAAAGCGCAAATTGGAAAGTAGTAGAACTTGAATCATTCAAAATTTACTAATTGATACTCATTCAAATGTCTTTGTTCGTAACCTTGAAAAGTAAGTAATTCTCTCGCGTTTTCATTTCAATTTCGAAAAATCCAAGTTTTTACAAAACTTCCGTACATTGCAGGAAATTCCCCTACATTTTCCCGTACACGTGGAATTTCCGTACAATTCCCGGTTTTCCCGGATTTGCCGTATACTAGACACCCTGTTTTGAAATTTGAAAGTGAGATTTTCATTTAACTTTCATATTTCAAGAAGTATTTCTAGATTTTGAAGAGATTGCGGAGTAAAATTCTGATTCAGAGACAGAAGATTCAGATCGCGATGGCCAATCTACAGGAATGAGAAAGAAAATTGTTCGCTTGAACAATTTTCGCGCTTTCATAACACTTGTTCTGAAAAATTAGTTTACGTTACTGTTTCTAAATTGCTGAAGACCTATGGAATTTAATATTCGATTACAATAAGGAAAGAGTATTCTAGTTGTTGTATTTTTTTTGGAAAACATTTTTTTATCATTCATGGTAATTTTACTCTAGAAATCGAGCATAGCATATTATCCTGTTTCTCATCATAATTTTAGAAATGAAAAATCCGACTGCAGGCAATTGGAATTTTGTTGAAAAAATATCTTACACTGTTTTGATTCAATGTAAATTGTTACTGCTTTCTTACAAATTTTTTAAGTCACAGAAAAATTTTAATTTTTTTCTTTCATCGTTATTTTACTCTTTGTTTTGGCGTGTTCCCCTTCATTTTTCAATCATCGCTCAAGTTATAAGGCTAGACCTTGAGGGACACACTGTTAATAAATAATCGAAAAAATTACAAAGATTGTAAAAATCGCAGAATGAAAAATCACAAGAGGTGATAGGAAAAGTATACAGTCTCATAATGATCTGACTTTTAAAGAATTAGTTTCTATACGTTTTTCCTCCAGTAACGTACTATTAATCAATTTCAAATGGTAAAATTTTTTTTTTGCCTTTCAAGGTACAATACCTGTAAGAAACAGGCAAAATTTAAGTATTCTTTTTCTAACGTTTTCGATATAACGGAACCTTAAATTTCTTGTTTTCCGTGAATATCAAAGCTGTAATCTCATGTGTGCCGAATTAATTGTGACGTGTTTATATGTATCATAGAATAATACGTCCGATGTTTTTTTTGCATGTATATAATAATAGAAAATCTAATATTGGTTTATTTTTGTGTCGAGAAACTTTCATCAATTGAATTTAGAAGAGGTTTCAAATGAATAAATAAATCATTCAACTTCTGCGATTCAATCGTTTAATTGTTCGTGAAAAGTAATTATTTTTTGCACAGATTATTTTTGGAATTTTCAGAAAATGACAGCGTTCGTTTCCGCAAGAGGATTCAAAAACCTCATACACATAAACGGAAACCTGCAAAAGTTGCCGTTGAACACGGATGTGAACGACAAACAGCACGAGGTCGAAGAATTCGAGGGAAATCTTTCTGTGCACAAATTCGCTTTTATATCAGAAGAGCAAAATTCTCAGTATTTTTATGAAAAATGATGCTATGGAAGGTCAAGAAATCTCTTTGCGTAAAAGGAATGAAGATGCGGATTTTGCCAATGGAGATTTACTTGTGGCCTATCCTCATGGAAACATGATAACAAAGGCGAGATATGATGATCTTCAAACGCTAGAAATGTTGATTCCAGAAAATTGCAGAAGTTTTTATGACAAATTGAAGTACCGGCGTGGAATCGAAGACAAGGACTACGGAATAGCTAACGGAAGCGAAAATGATGAATGAATAAAAATGAAGACGAGAAAAAAAATATAAGTGACGGAAAAAAAATTCAAATAAGGAGAGAAATATGTCATCTGTTCAGTTTCATTGTTAATTGAATTAAAAAAAATTGTGATTCAAAGGATAGAGTTTTTTTCTTTTAGCAAAGTTTGTCAAAAATGTTATAATTTATCATAACATTTTTGTTGAAAATTCAAAGGCTCTTGTACTAATTTTTTTCAAGGTTTAATAATGCAAATTATTTTTAAAAAATATACAAAAATATTACTAATAATTACAGTAGAAATAAGAGCGATCGAATAAAAATATTTCATTTTCATATAAGCAAAAGATGAAGAAGAAATGAAATATCTATAGCAAAAGTAATCACGACAAATCGCAATCCGAATTGAAAATAAAACAAGGGCTAATTTCAAAAAAAAGCTTCATCGAAAAAAAAACAGAGAGTTAACCTAACGGCGCTACGTTCAAGATTAGAACGGGACTCAAAAATTTCGCAGGAGAAACGAGACAAAATAACGTTGGAGCAAAAACGAGACAAACGAGTCGCTCTTTTCCTCCAACTTCATTTTGTTTCGCCTCACCGCTGAAGAAAACTTGTCTCGCTTTTGCTCCGACTTCATTTTATTTCGCTTCACCGCTGAAGAAATTTCGTCTTCCTTTTGCTCCAAATGTTTTTATGTTTCACTTTTTTATGACTACAATATTTACTTTCCTTTTGCTCTGAGCGCCTCATATGGGATATACATGTTAAACTTCAAGGGGCTTACGTTTTTTCTAAATATAATTTTAATAAAAAACGCATTTATTTCTTTTGTGGATTCGAACAAATTTGGGGGGGGGGGCAGAGCACGAAAGTTAAAAAAAATCCAATGCATTTTTGGACAACCCTAATGTGCAAACAGTACAAACGACGCACAAACGCCCGTGAAAAGGAATATTGAAAAATTTGAACTTCGCGGAGCCAACGTCACAGGGGTCAATTCACACGAATCTGAACTGCACTTTGCGCACCGGTTTCACACAATCATTAAAATGTAAAACATACAACATTGGCTCCAGGATATTTTCCTGTAAGTTATTCAATTAATACTGAATAAAGAAAAAATCTTTTGTACCACATATACTTTTCACAGGTAAACAAATCTTCTTCATTTTTTTCCTTGTAAGATGAAGAACCAACAATATGTATGTTAACGTCACAGAATCACACATTTAATAGATACTCATCTCCACTGGTGAAGGTATCCAACCTCCATTATTTAGTAATTAGTCAAAAGAAAATGCCGTGTCCAAAATAGCTTTTCGATTTCTGCTGGATTGAATTATGAGTTCCATCAAAATATGTGTCAGTAAGTTCTTTGTTACATATTATTGATAATTTTGGTGATAAATTTGATATTTATGAACATTTTATTGAGGTAGAATATCATTAATACTTTGAACCTCATTTTTTCATTTTGACAGTCAGTGAACATAGCGTACTCTCTCATTTGACGCGTACTAGCGAACTAAGATGATGCAATACTGTATTTTTAACATTATTCAAAACTTCATGCCATTTATGCTCAGAAAAAACAAAAGACCATCGTCACATTTGATTCTCAGATCTCAGTTTCTTACGGTACTGAGTGCTGATGAATATTTTGTAAGCTAATTGCGATTGGTGTTGCATTTTGTAAGTGGAAGGAGTACACTTCTACCTTTGCTTTCTAGACAAGCTAAATTAAGTACCTTTTAAAATTACGTGCATTTCCGATAGTATGTTGAAGAAAATAACAAGTGCTGCGTATAATGAACTTCAGGGGAAGGTGAATCGACTAAGGAAAACAGAATACTCAGAAAAGAAAGGATAAGTGCAGAGATCGGATAGAAATACAGTTACTTCAAGAAAGCGTGCTCAAGTTTATGGCCGCGTCCCTATGAAAGCGGGCACGATTATTCCAGTTTGAAGAATTTATGCTCTCGGGTGTACATGGCTTAGCAACTGTCAATGTAAATGCGCAATGCTATCTGTGACATGTACCACTGCATCTGATCAGCTGCAAAAATCTTAGGTTGTCACAATAAAAGTAAAAGTCCACAGTAAAAAATGTCTGTTGGAAACTTCCAATAAATGTATTGGGAGTTTATTTCTGAAATGAAAGATAGCGTTACTATACATGGTATTAGGTCATTCCATTTTATTTCGCCGATGTCGGTTGCGACCTAGTTTAAAAATATTTTGATACTTAACTATAATAAAACAAATTTTTTTATAACTTATTCATCACGCAGCCGATTTCGGCGAAATAAAATGAAATGACCCTATTATATTTTTAAAATACTATTGGTGTTGTAATGTTTTCACAGATATATTGTAATTTTACAATAACACATAACACATAATCATTTGGGATTTTTTTACGCGAGAATTAAGCCTTAAAACAATGTGTATCCCATTCAAAATTTCAAAGAAAATGAACAGAAATTCAAGTCAAAAGTCGTTACAAAACGAGGAATTAATGAAGAAGATCCTCAGGAAGTGTTTGGTGTTTCGAATCTTACCCAGAACGCAATCTTGCGTGCTCGAAGTTATTCATCCTGGCAGTGCTGACTGAGTGCTTGAATGCGAGAAAAATAAAGGATGCGCAATGGCATCTTTTCGCTAACAGAATCATTCTCTGCATACCTGCGCGTTCAAGATGGCATGGAGCGAAAATAAGATTTCGCCGGCGTCTTTCTCGAGAAGTATGTCCTGATAAAAATGGAAAGTCTTTCCAATCTGTGTTTTACGCCGAAGGGATATGGGTGTGTTTAATGTATATGTATGTCTAACGTGCTGTAGTTTATCTTCGATCTTTAGGTATTTTGCGTGTTGGGCTTCCAGGACTCTCTAGCGTTGTATCCTTGAACGTTCGTAGAACATACTCCTGCACTGGTATGGTATGGTTCCATATACGACTTCGGGACTTGCAAGGATATTCGCGCGCGATCGACATGGGATAACAACCACTGCAACAACAATGGCGTCTTTATTAGACATCGGGAATCCCCTGCGAGCTTGCCCAAACACTTATTACCAATGCAATTATGAAAAAAAATTAGCGGAAATTCAAGTGAGATAAATAATAACATATAGTCTCTCAACATTAAAAACTACAACACGTTAACGTCTTTCCAGAAATAAATCGGGACTTTTCTATGAAAAGAAACTGCAAACATTTTAGTAGACTATATGCTCGACTTCTTAAAGCACATCTGAAACAAACAAGAACTACCCCAATTCTGAAGTTAAGCAATTGTTATCCATATTTTAACACCACGGAAGAATCCTACACTAGTTGGAAGCTACCAGCCTATGTCATCTATCATTGTATTTAAAAGCCGTAGCAAAACTTCGGACCGGACCACCAACGGGCTCGGGTCGTGCTTAGGCTCAAGGGCTCAGCCCGAAAGCCAGTTAGCACGATCCGGTCTGACCCGCCCTGAAATCAAAAAAGTGATCGCAATCGATTTTTCCTACCTTCAAGACGCTTAAAGTTAGAAAATTCATTTTCCCCAAAATATCGGAGAATTTTGAAGCTGAGAAGAACCAGCTACCATCATGTTTATGGTTTCGGGCCAGGTTGGGCTCACGGGCTTCCAGGCTGCGCCAGCGACTTCCACCTCGCCCAGACCCGGCCCCGAAAAAGTATAGTTTGAAGTAACCCGACTTGAGACATCAAGTAGTGCCTTTTGCACAAATTCAAGAAGGAATTTTGAGATTGACCTCAATGAACCCCATCTCTTAGGTAGAAGATAATAGCAGACTCTAATACATGCAATGAAAATAGCATCCATGCTAGGGCGGAGCGTAAGGCCGTATTTTTTGATTCCGAAATCGGCTAGGGGGAAACATTTGTGGGCTGATATTCGAAATTTTTTTTTCGAGTTTTGAAATCGGTCGGTATCTCTTGTTCAATCTTTAGATTTAAAAAGTCAAAAAAATGTATCTTTTTGTTCTGAAAATAATAGCAAATTTCTGTTATGTACAGTTTTTTCTATAGAACAGTAATAAAGAACTGGAAAGTTGAAAAATTTTTTGTTAAATTTGAAATACTTTGAAAAAGTCAACAAAAAAATTTTTTCATCAAGTTAAGTGCACAGTTTTTTGGAAAAAGTTGAGTATGTCTAATCTAAAATTTCTTCAGCTCAAATCGAAGAAACATGCTATTATTTTGCTGTCACGGAAAGAAAGTTTTCCGTGGTGTTTCAAGCTTTCCAAAATTATGAATTTTACCTTCTTGGCTTTTGTTAAACTTTTTAAACACCACGAAAAATTTATTTTCACATGAAAGCATAGTAAGAGCATATTTCTTCGACTTAAGCTGAAAAAATTTTAGGTTCGACGTGTTCAAATTTTTCCGAAAAAGTGTGCATTCAGCTCCATAAAAGAACATGTATTTTGCACATCTATAAAAAACTTCCAGACTGAAAGAAAATTGTTTTTAAGCTCTCGTCTTTCATTACTGTTCACCAGAAAAAACAATACGTACAATAAATCTTTGATAATTCTTTAATAAATAGGAAAATTTTTCAAAATGTTCAAGTCCAAAGAACATTAACGTTAAGGTGGCATTACCACACACTGAAAAATGAAAAAATCGCATTTTTCATTATTGCATAATTCAATGCTAATTTAGTGCTAATTTTGTACTAGATTCAAAAATTTTGTACTGTTGAGATTTTTGAAAAAACGTGTGATCGCGCTGGCTTAAGGTTAAACTGGCATGACCACAAATGCAAAAATGCGAAAATTGCATTTTTCAATATTGCATTATTTAGTGCTAATTTATTGCCAATTTTGTACCATATTCAAAAATGATGTACTTTTGAACTTTTTTAAAGAACACGTCGTCGCGCTGCACAGTGAGATGAATCTGGAATTAATTTTATCATTATTACACCATTAAGCCAAATCCATTTCGGGGTAAGCGTACTCTTTCGGTTCTAGCCTCGTTATACTACTGGGGATCAAGAACTTTATATGGTAAGGGTGAATAAGGGATGTGTAGGAGAATGGATAGGTTTAGATCAATCTGAAAGTCGCGTGTTGTTCATTCAAACGACGCACTCGTACCAGAACACCGCTCCGACACGGATCGCCGATCAATCTCTCTAGTAATCACCCCAGGTGAAATGTGTAAATCGAATGAAAATTGAAGGCTGTAGAGGTACTTGAAGAGTGAATTTCAGATTTGTCCCACTGGGCAGCGCAACGACACGTTTTTTCAAAAAGTTCAGAAGTAAAATTTTTTGAATATCGTATGAAATTAGCACTAAATTGGCTTGAAATTATACAAGATTGAAAAATGCCATTTTTGTATTCATTTTCCGTGTGGTCAAGTCAGCTCAACATTAAGTCAGCGCTATCACACGTTTTTTCAAAAAGATCAAAAGCCCAAAATTTTTGAATATGGTACAAAATGAGCACTAAATAAGCACGACATTATGCAATATTAAAAAATGTGATTTTTGCATTTTTACACGTGTGGTTATGCCAGCTTAAAGTTGAGCCAGCGCGACCACACGTTTTTCGAAAAAGTTTAAATGTACAAATTTTTTTGATATGGCACGTGATTAGCACTAAATTAGCACTAAATTATGCAAAAATGAAAAATGCTATTTGTTCATTTTTTCACGTGTGGTTATGCCAGCTCAACGTCAAGCCAGCACGACCAAACGGCTTTTCAAAAAGTTCAAAAGTACAAAATTTGTTAATATAATGCAATATTATCACTGAATTATGTAATACTGTATAATGTGATTTTTAACTTTTTTTTAAACTTGCGGTCATGCCACCTCAACGTTGAGCCAACGCGACCACACGTTCTTTAAAAAAATTCAAAACCAGAAAATTCTTGAATATGAAAAAAAAATTTGCACTAAATCAGCACTAAATTATGTAACACTAAAATCGTTAATATGACAATGTGGTCATGCTACCTTAACGGACGTCCGTCTGCCCGACGATACGATACTTTTTTTATGATTTGTTTGAAAAGTACCAGTTTTTGTTCACCTGTTATTTGTTCTAAAAAAAGGCCATTTTTTGTCGATTGACGCAACAATAAAAATGTCAATTGTCAAAACTATGGCAATAATATGGTTGTAACAATAAGCTGGTCACAATGTATGGTGAGGATGGTTAGGAGTGGTGGAATTAAATAAAACACAATAGTTGTAAGTTCACCTTCACTTACTGAAGCATGCCATAGAGTTCGTTCAGTAGTTCGCACTTTATTTACTCTTTCACTGTGCGTCACTCTTTTCGCTGTGTCCGTCTACTTTTTTCACTGCGTCCGTTTACATTTTTCACTGTTGCTCGGAAAAGTCGACACTGCGCATGCACCACGTCATCAACAACAAATCAGTCACTTCTTACACAGAAAATAGGCGGAAAAACTGGCACTTTTTTCAAATTATAGAAAAATAATCTAGATGGAAGTAGAATGACAAACCGGCGCATAGTGGGACAAAACTCGATTTTTTTGGACAAATCAGTCTAGAGGTCACAATTCTTATCCGATTTGAACGCTTCTTTTCATACGTTAAAAAAATTTTTTTTCTGAAAATTACTGCAGTACGTTATGAAATATTTACCAAATGCAAAGAAATGCTATAAATTACCGCTCTATATTGTTATAGATAAATGATATTGGGGAACACTCAATTTTAACATTTTCGCATATGAATTTTTTTTTAACTTAAATTACTGCAATACGTTATGTCAATTTCAACAAGTTCTGAAAAATGACATAAATTAACGAATAATTTTGTTATAAACAAATTGTATAAACAAATACTTTAATTTTCGCACAGAAAAATCTTTTTTCGCAAAAATTACTGCAATTTGTTATGAAACTTTTACCTAGCGATGAAATTACATGTTGAAATTGAATAGCATGCTTTATACTGTTTTTGAATAATCCTTTCTATAATTGGCGACAATGTCAACTATAATAACAACTTAAATTGCCAATGTACCATATAGCATTTCTTAGCAATAGTTTGAACTTTCATAAAGTATTGCAATTATTTTATAGTAAGCTAAGAAAAATTTCCTTCGCGTATGAAAATATCACACTCTGAAAATTTGTTTACGAAATTTGTTTACAACAATATGAATTATTTATTCATAGATTTTTCGTTGATAGATAACTCATCTATCGAATCGCAACAATTATAGTCGAGAAAAGTTTGTTTTCTGTGCACAGATGACAGATTTGTGTTAATATATAAAAGGACCTCGTACTAAATACATTGAAAATGGCTCTCCGTGAAATTAGCTGAAGTTTAGCCATTCGGCAAATCTTTTCATCCTAAGCCGAATATATTAAGGCCAAAACTCAATCATATGTGCGGTCTTGACGCTACAGAGCGTCAAAAGTTGATAGTACGTTTAAGTACACACGCCATG
>JAUMHM010030442.1:0-16169 GCA_032362435.1 Melikaiella ostensackeni
TTGTCTTTAAAATATTAATTTTGTTTGAAATAAAGGGAGGATTCTTTGGAAGCAAGCGTAATAAAGTTCGATAAATATAATTTGAAAAATCGCAATTATAGTCTCACAATCGGTTTATTCATACTAAAAAAGCATAGTTCACTACGTATGGACGGAGATTTAAACAAAATATTTAATAACACATTTTAGTGTAAATAATACTTTTCACTCAGAGTTCTGTGAAACAAAATGCCCGCTACATTTAATTCAGCCAAGAAAACAATATCCTTAGACATTTGCCATTTTTTAAATTATGGAAGATTTTTTTTGTGAAAATTGGAAACTAGTCTCTCCACTATCTTGTTCAATGATTTTTTTACCATGCATAGAAATTCTAATAAAAGACTCCTCATAAGTAGTCTTATCTTCTCAGATCTTTAAAAGTAAAACTATGTGCTCGATAGAACGTTAGTCGTTTCATAAAATGGATTGAATAGTTAGACAGATAGTGAATCTCCGATACATTACACTAACTATCTCAATGTGCTTGCGCACTTCATGAAACGAATATAATTATATATTATTTTATATATATTTATTTATATATAATTATATATTATAATTTTTTTTATTTCGTGATTCGCAATAATAAACCCGATTTGATTAGAACCTTATAAAATCTAGAAAATATCAAACATTTAGTAAAATCCAACGAAAGACAATTTCCCATAAAATCCTATACATATAGTGCGGGAGTCTTTGTTTAATTTAAAAAAATCTTTATTTAATTCAAAAAATTTTTATTTGAACCGAATAAACTTTCTTCTAGGTGTTTATTATTTAATAAAGCTTAAATAATTTTTCTGAATTTCTACTAGGGAAAGCGACATGAAAAAAAAGTTGTAGCTTGAAGTTATAATTTATTAGAAATTGAATTCCCTTTTTTTATAAGCTTCTCATAATGATGCATTTACAGATAAGTAATAAGCATATAAGATAAGTCGAGTTTTAAAGAACCCCGCACTAAATGTATAGTGAAAAAAGCCTTCCGGTGAAATTGTCTAATTACAAAATTTGATAAGTATATCATCTAAAGTAACAGAAGCCCGAGTTTCGCCGAACTTTGATCGAAAGGCTTTTTCGATACATTTTGTGCGGGCTACTTCAAGAATAAAATAAAAAAGGATAAATTTGATTTTAATTCTCATTTTAATTGTCATACTAACGACTGTTGTCAGAAATTTTCATCATGTTGGCGTTATGAACTTATCCGTTTAGAAAATTTCACGTTATTTGAGACTAAATACGAACATTTTTGAAATATTTTTAAATGTGTTCACCAATAAATTTTGTTACAAATTAGAAAGTTTTCCACTTCATTAATTTTGACTTCTTAAAAAATCATAGTAACCTATAACTATAAAGTTTCTCTTATACTTTTAATTTTTTGAAAGCACATGAATATATACATGTATCCTGTAGGATCGCTAAGAAAAAAATACTTGTAGAAATTGAAGTAATGTTTCTTTTCCAGAAAACGTTTCAAACAAAACAATCCATATATAGCACATGACTTAGAGGTCTTGATTAGGGTGAGCCGAAAACGTAAAATTATGGAAAATCGAAAATGGCTAGTGTTGAAAAGTTGTTACGTATTATTACAAAAATAAAAAACTCCGATAACTTTTTTGAAATTCAAAATGATCTCAAAGTGCCACAAAGAGGTCAAAAATTTTTAATTTTTATAATTTAAAAAATTTCCCTACGGTTACGAAAATAATGATAATTTTTTATGTGCAGTTTTTGGTACTACATGCTAAAAAAATCAAATATAGAAAATATAACTTTCGTTTAAGTTATAATCTTTTTTGAATGAGCATAGTTGATATTTTTAAGATTTGGTTAATTTTTAGTACAATTTTTAAACAAATTTATTATGTGTGTCATGTCTTGGGTTTGCATTGGGAAAGCAAGCTATAATTTTCTCAGATCTCGGAAAAATTGGTTCCTAGACTTTATAGCTGTTTAAAAGTCATAAATCACTCAATTCACAACTTTTTAACAAATGGAACATTTAAGAAAACGTTTTTTCGAGATCTAAGGAAATTATGGTGTGCTTGTTAAGTGCAACTTATTAAATTTTTAATACAGTGATTTATATTAATATCATGAAACACATTTTACTTTAACAATAAGAAAAAACAAGGAAGGAAAGGAAAAAAATTGTCAAAATACATTAAACGTCAGGCAATGAAGATCGAAATCACAGGTGGTTTCGGACTTTGTTGATAACACATATTTATATCTTAATTATGAACAGTTGAATTAATGTATGCCTCATTGCGCATAATAGTGTAAAAAATTCAAGTTAATATTATAAGTAGACCGGTCGTGTTTGAATAAAAAAACACCCTTCTTTAAAAAGGTAATAAGTACTTTAAAGAGTATTCATAAATAAATGAATTACAAACGAAAACGGTCTCACAAAGTGAATTACGCTCGGAAAACGTTCGCGCGACAACTCCATCACTTTCGCTCAAACTACGCACTGCCGGTTAGACGCTCGTTCGTTCAGTCTCTTTTCTTCAAAATCGCACACTCGTTCGCTATCGATATCGCTCTTTATTCGGACTTCACGTTACACACTTTGCATAAATCGATCAACATCGCGCTAAATTCAACTTTGTGGAACTTGAGCTTTATGATAATAAAAGAAATGACAAATTGTTCTTATCATTCAGCCATCCTGTAATTCAGTTCGCTCTCGAACTATTGGTTTACTTGAGTACAAATCCTTGGAACTTGCATGGTAGCCTCACCTCTCTGGAACTTCGTCTAATCGGCTTCGCTTATTCCAAGGTATTTGGAGAATCGTTTGCTGTCGGTGCTTTTTCTTTAGGGACAACGTTGTTTGTTTTTATCTGATCTGATCCTCAACAGGTTTGTCCGCGTTCTGTTGTTTTGGTTGTCCTTCATCACTGTCAAAACAAAAATTGTCTTCATCAAGGGTAGGACGCCATATTTTTAGTTGACTCACATGAGCTGTGATAGCGTGTCGTCTTCCGGGAGCATCATCTTGATGTGTGGCAACTCGATACGTACTTTCAGGTAGGAATTGAGTTACGACGAGTGGACCACGAAATCTGTACTGTAATTTTCTTGAATCTCCAGTCGACTGCTTAGCTGCTTGCATAAACATGATATCCCCGACTTGATATTTTACATCCGTTAAACGGTTTTCATCGTAACGCTTCTTATATCTTTCCTGCTCAGTCAAAATTTTCTGCCTCGCCTCTTCTTGAAGTATTTCCGGTCGACAATATTCTTCGCCCTTGGTCAGTTCTCGTAGCCTTCCTTGATCGTAGCGGCAAGTATATGCATACAGGAGTTGGAAAGGACTTTTGCTCGTAGTAGCATTTGTTGATGTTTTTAAATCTCCTTGCATATAACCTAATCGTTTATACCAGTCCCGGCCTTCATTATCCCTCACGTTGGCTTGTTTAGCGGGCAACAAGATGTTATTTAACCGTTCGACTAATCCGTTAGCCTGTGGATGTCTGGAGGAGTTTAGGGTATGATGAATTCCCTGATCACAAAATTGTTGAAATACATTTGAGGTAAAACACGTTCGTCTGTCAGTAATAATTCGTTGAGAAGCTCTGTAGGTAAGAACAAAATCTTGAAGAAAATGTATGACACCAATTACTTTGGTGTTTCGGACTGCCTTTGAAACTGTGAATCTTGTCAGTGTATCAGTTAAAACCAGAACGTATTTGTTAACCTTACTTGAAGTGCCGAATGGCCCTACGTGGTCCATGTGAACTTTTTCGAAGGAACTGTTTCCAGGTGGAACGGGGTGAAGTTCTCGAGCCTAACGACCAGTTTTAGCTTTTGTCATGATGCAACCGTAGATATGTTGTCTCACGTACCTGCGCATCGAAGGAAAATAGTAGAACTGATTCATTTTCGCTACAGTACGCTTCAGACCTTGATGTGATTGCAAATCGTGAAATCGCACGACTATACTTTTACGCAGATTTTTCGGAATTACATACTTTAAACTATCCTTTATTCGCTTGTAAATAATACCATCATGCAGTTCGTAGTCTTTTACTTTACCTACCTCTAGCTTGGTTCTTACATTCATCGGTTTCTCCAAAATTTCTTTTTTGTATTTGAACTTTCGTCAATATATTGGTACATAACAATCTCGTCAACTTCGTTTACAATCGCGAAAATACAATCTAACCTTTCTGTTAATTCGTTTTCAGGTTCCTCGCTTTCAGTTGGCGCTCTTGACAGGGCATCTACATGTGCCATCTGCACTCCGGGTTTATGTACTATGTCAAAACTGAATTCGCTAAGCAAATTAAACCATATTACCTGGGGGTTTTTAGTTTTTTGCGTTAAGATAAAGTAGAGCAGCGCAATCAATTACAATTTTAAAATAAATATTAATTAATAAAGTTCTCAAACGCGACACCGCCCAAATAATGGCTAATAATTCCAATTTCATTGGATGATAGTAGCGTTCTACTTGAATCGTGCGTCGACTGATTGCGTAAACCGCACGTAAAATTTCATTTTCGTCTCGTTGAAATATACCACGAAATATGCCGAATGAATGAAATATGCCGCGATAACATTTGCACACGCGTCGGTGTGTAATTCGGTGATTTTCCTCAGGTGAAAGGCAGCTAGTATGGGCTCGGATACCATTTTATTCTTTATCTCGTTGAACGCGGCCTCTTCTTTCTTTCTCCAAACAAATTGTTCATTCGCACGTGAAAGATTAGTTAAGGGTTCTGCAATTGTAACGCAGTGATGAATGAACCTGCGAAAGAAACCTGCGAGGCATAAGAAACGCCTTACTTCGTGTATATCGGTCGAGTCGGAAAATTCGAGTATCGCCTGTAATTTCACTCTACCTGGTCCGATCCCTTTCTCGGAAATCTGGTGTCCTAAACAGGTAACTTTGGTTTTGGAAATTCGCATTTAGACAATTTCATCGCTAATTCAGCTTTCCGTAGTGCTTCTGGAACTATAATAAATGTTCTTTTTTTTTAGATCAGGCCAATCTTTTCCAGGAATAAGTATATCGACGAAATAAAACAACACACCATGATCGCGTAAAGGTCCTATTACCCGTAACATCAACTTAAAAAAATAGAATGGAGCGTTCATTAATTCGAAAACCATCCTAGTAAGTTCTACAGTGTCTTCCGGAGTAATAAAAGCTGTTAACGCTTGCGCCTTTTTTGTCAAAGGTACTTGCAGGTACCCATAGGCTAGATCTAAGGTTACGAATAAAGAGCTACTATCTCCTAAAAGGGCAAGATGATCGTCGAGGTCAGACAAAGAAAAATTCATTTTTTCTGTCTGACTATTGAGCTTACGAAAATCTATCACTAGTCGTGATTCGTCCGTTTTCTTTTTGACTAATAATACCGGGCTAGCATACGGAGAATCAGTTTCGGTTGCTATACCTGTTTCTTTCCATTTACGAACAATTTCTTTGATTTTCTCACGCTCGACATTACTTTCGCGATAACGATTATAAGAAAATGGTTTACTACCTCATTAAACAATCAGATGCACCGTGATCGATTTGCGCATTAAATTTTCAATCATTCACAATCATCTCTTCTAAGTATTTTCTCAAATTATTATTATTTTCGGCACTAAACACTTGCTTCACTTCCGATTTCTCATTACTCTTCGACAGAGTGCAGTGCCGTTGAGTGTGTCCCTTGCCCACGCACTTTTTACACATCAATTCCCTTCGGGGTTCAGGACAGTCTCTTGGCAAGTGACCATACTTGTTACGATTGTAACATTTTGATCACCCAATTCATTACGCAGCGGAGGTCTTCGGTCCGGATTGGCCTTCGCTTTTGAATCTTCCGTTGGTTGAGATTGTTGAGGCGTCGATCCCTCGGTAGAAATCCACTTGGCTTCGACCGGTGATTTTCCATTTGTAAAATCGGCTTCTCTCGATCCTCGGATGCGTTCCGTTCGTTGATCACATATAACTTTATATTCACGCATGTCATGCAGAAGGTCGTCGAGGTCCTATTAGTAACTGTTCTTTGGTCTCCCCAAAAGTTAAATTCAATTCGTGACACAATTTAGCCTCATCCATACAGTAGGCGATTAGTGATACTGATTTAGTCTGCACACGTTCGGTCATCCTTCGCCACTTCGTGGTTAAATTCTCAGGAGCTCCATCTCGAGCTTGATGCTGGGAGACCATCGTTGCAATTGACCCATCCTTTTTAAATTTTTGAGCCAGTCCCGAGCGTGCGTGCTTCCCTATTTACCGTCAAAAGTTTGAATACTACGACTAAAATCCGGTAGAACATGATGCGTATCGACCGGCGGATTCGAATCTGTAGTAGAAGTAAGACGTGGGGTATTGCTTACTCGTTCGATAACTCTCTCAAAAGTTGCGTCGCGTCGTCGATTTTCGTTTATCATCATGACCATCATGCGTTCAAAAATATGAGCTTCGATCGGAGGTCGAGCTCTGTAATATGTTCGAAAATTATCTGCACCGTCCAAATCGCGATGAATTTGAGAATCACTTTTCAATTCGCTGTATTCACTACTGCAAATTGAGCACAACAAAGTCACAACCAAACTTATCTTTTCCTGCGAAAACAAGAATCAACACGACTCCCACCGGGGGGAATTCCACTTCTGAAGTATTGAAAATATAAGTAAAGTTAATATTATAAGTGGACCGGTCGTGTTTAAATAAAAAAAATACCCTCCTTTACAAAGTTAATGAGTACTTTGATGAGTATTCATAAATAAATGAATTACAAACGGAAACGGTCTCTCAAAGTGAATCACGCTCGGAAAACGTTCGCGCAACAACTCCATCACTTTCGCTCAAACTACGCACTGCCGGTCAGACGCTCGTCCGTTCAGTCTCTTTTCTTCAAAATCGCACACGCGTTCGCTATCAATATCGCTCTTTATTCAGACTTCACGTTACACACTTTGCATAAATCGATCAACATCGTGCTAAATTCAATTTTGTGGAACTTAAAATTTATGATAATAAAAGAAATGACAAATTGTTCTTATCAGTAGAAAGAGGCTAATCTTTCATGTTTTTTGTTATCGATGCAAGAAAGCATATACGTGTGATTTTGACTGCACTACATTCACAATTTCACATATTTTACTCAAAGGAAATGCGAAAGAGAAAACATTCTTACTTTTTCATAAAAATAAAAAGAAAAGAAGTTTTAATGAACTACAAAAAGTATACACAAGTTTTTACTGCCTTGTTTTGAATATATATTTTTTGCAATTATTAATCTTAATAATCAATTGATATAATTATAATATTATATTATATATAATATATAATATTATTATATATATAATTATTATATTAATATAATTATATCAATTGAAACGAATGCGAATCCTCGTATTCAAAAGTTTTCACTTTGCTCTAAACTTTCCTCTCATTCATTCACACACAGTAGCATTAAACTGAATGCGAACTCTCGAATTGAAAAGTTTTCACTTCACTCCAAACTTTCATCTCATTCAATCGCATTCGAAATTTAGATGTTATATGCGAAGTATCGCATTTGAAAGTTTTGGACTGTCCTCCAATCCGAGGATGTTGAAAAGCAGAATTCACGAGAACATCTCGTGAACGCGGAACAATACTTTTCAGTTCGACGTTTTTTGCAGGGCTGAACTCTAGTGTTATGGGGGAAACTAAAAAAATTAATCATCAGTGGTGTAACCTTTTTTTTTTAAATAAAATGTAAATGGCTGTCTTTGAACTCGCTTGCGTAAAGGCTTCTGGAAATAGAATTCTTCTTTCTGCGAGCATAATGGAAAATCAATACGAAAATTACACTTTTGATTTTTCAGTGTTAAAGTGTGAACTACAGTTTGAGAGAGGTAACTAATAAAAATTAATTACAAAATTACACTACAAAATTACACTTACACTTTCGATTTACATATAGATACAGTTTGAGGTGAGTACTATAACTAATAAATATTAATTACAATTGTTGTAAAGATTTTTTCAAACAAAATGTAAATAATTGTCTTTGAACTAGTTTACGTGAAGGCTTCTGCGAATAGAAGGCTAGTTTCTACAAAAATACTAGAAAGATAATACGTAAATTACACTTTTGATTTTTCAGTGTTAAATTGTGAACAATAGTTTGAGGGGGGTAACTAATAAAAATTAATTATGTGTGTAATAACTATTTTTTTAAACATAATGTAAATGGTTGTCTTTAAACTCGTTTGCGTGAAGGCTTCTGGAAATAAAAGGCTATTTTCTGCAAAAATACTCGAAAAATAATACGATAATTACAATTTTGATCTTTCAGTGTTAAAGTATGAACTACAGTTTCAGGGAGGTAACTAATGAAAATGAATTACGAAAGTTGTAACTGTTTTTTCACACATAATGTAAATGGCTGACTTTGAAATAGCTTGCGTGAAGGCTTCTGGAAAAGAGGGCTGGTTTCTGCAAAAATACTTGTAAAATATTGCGCAAATTACACTTTCGATTTTTCAGTGTTGAAGTCTGAAATACAGTTTGAGGCGAGTAACTAATAAATATTAATTATAATTGATGTAATGACTTTTTCTGAACAAAATGTAAATGATTGTCTTTGAACTAGTCTACGTGAAGGCTTTTGGAAATAGAAGGTTAGTTTATATAAAAATACTTGATAAATATTGCGCAAATTACGCTTTTGATTTTTCAACGTTAAAGTCTGAACCACCGTTTAAGAGATGTATCTGATCAAAATTTATTACAAGTGTTGTAACGATTTTTGTTTAAACGAAATATAAATGGGTGTCTTTAAACTTGTTTCCATGAAGGCTTCTGTAAATAGAAGCCTAGTTTGTGTAAAAATACTTGAAAAATAATACGCAGATTACACTTTTGATGTTTAAATGCTAAAGTCTAAACTACAGTGTAAGGGGGGTAACTAATAAAAATCAATCACGAGTGTTGTCATGTTTTCTACACAAAACGTTGTAACTTGTAGGCTTTTCCTGCACTAGATACATAAGATAATTATACTAGCCTGCGTTTACGTTTAATAAACCTAAGCAATCTCATATTTGAAACCGTACACATGGAATGTGGTATACGCTGAGAATGTCGCACAAAGCGAAGAGAAAGAAAATCCGCACTCATAGTATAGAGTGGGGACATCAGTCGATCACGAGATCGCACGCTCAAGTAAGACAGAAAGGCAGTTCGAACCAAGCAAGGTTCCGCTCTCTTCGTCTCTTTGGTCTTTGCACTCGTTAGGAATTGTTTGTTAGTTTCTCGTGCTCCCGATGAGAGCATCGTTAGCGTGAGTAGCGATAGGCTTGGCGTCCCCGACGCCATGATAGTGTTGTGTAATATTCTGTGAGCTTAGTGAAACGATTTCTGGTGAATTTCGTACAAAGTAGTTACGTGCTTTGTACGAAATATTCTGTATCTCCTAAATTGATCTTTTTAATATCATTTGTGCTATTATTGGCGAACATTCCACTCCACTTGTGATTACGTAAAAGATGCGGCAAATTCTAAGGGGTAACCTGAGTTACTGCTCAGCTTGCTAGCATCCTTTACCCAATCACGGAATCGCCTGAATCTTTTTCACTTTTCTTTCCCTTAGAGAAACGCGTTTCTATGAGGGCTAGTAAGGCTGTGCAGGATTACGGCTGATTCCTTCAGAGTTTAATTTAAAATTAATTATCACGTCACACTCTTGTTTCTGGGGCGTTATCGCGATTTCGCTCTGGGTCTAAGAGTTTGCTTGCAATTGAAAATTACTAAGGATAATATAATACTAATCTTTTAAAGACAGAAGAAATGGAAGCTAGGTGCTGCTTTCAGAGTCGAAGCGGTTCATATTTCTTAGGCGAGGAAAATACGAGTTATTGTAAGAAGCTCCGTCTATTCAATAGACCCCTTTGTGAGTGAGTTTCCTCGTTCTATTTTATTTGTATGCGTCCAAGTAATTTCTATTACCAAAATCTCAAGAGTTCAATGGCGAGGCCTTCCGCGAATCCCATAAAAAAATTAATCTGGTTTCAAAGTTTGAACACTCAAGTAGATGATTCCTTCAAAACTTTAAATTGAAATAACAATTTTGTAATTTTAATCAAAGAAACGCTTGAATAACAAACAGGTGTATCTCTCGCTTAGGTTTAAATATACGCGAACCAAAACTTCAAAACGTTCTAATGGCGCTCGAACAGGGACTCGAAAAGTTAAAAGCGGGTCGTTGGCTTCTAACGATTCAAATAGGTATTGGGAGAATTGTCTGTCGAATCTTCCTCTTTCGTGGTAGCGTCTTATACGTTTCTAACAAAGGAATAGGTATTTCTCTCATTCAAATTCCGTTATAGTGACGAAATCAGTGCGCATGATTCCGGGTTAACATATTAATTTCTACGATCCCATTTCATTAGATGAAATTCTCTTTTTACTAACAAAATGGCGGATCAAAATCCTCAATCCTCGGAAAATAATATGAAAGATCCTTCTTTCTCGATAAATAATGCGGAAGGAAACCCGAATAATCCTGAACATTCTAACATAAGGATTAGGGAATTTAATACCCATGACTCTCCCAATAGAGTTGGAATGATGAGCAGTCAAACGGGTTTACAACAACATTTAGATGAACTATTACCATGCGATAAAGAGTACAATATCGACATGCATTCGCAAAAAACATACAAAAACAGACAGAACAATGTGAGATATTATCTAGACTAAATGAGAAATACGTAACCGACGTGGATAGGTGCGTTGATCATTCGCGTGGGAAGACTGAGAAGATGCAGATTACTAGCGAGGATTTAATTTTTAATAAAATAAGCAATGAAAGACGTATACGCGATTTAGAAATAAACCAATGCCATTTAGAGGATGGATTGGAACGTAAAGTCATCCCAAGCGGTAAAATGTCATGGCTCAAAAATTTATCAGTCCCTAAATTAAGTGGCAGAGGAAATAAAAGGCCAATTCAATTTCTAAAGGACTTTGAGGTATACGTTGATGCTGTTGATGTTAGTAAAACAGACCATCATTACGTTATCTTATCTTGCTTGTTGGACATGGCTAAGGAATGATGGAATCTTATATCTACGGGTAGAGATGATATCGTAACTTTTGAAATTAAATTCATAAAGAAATTCTGGAACAAGAATGTCCAACACCAAATAAGGCGCAGATTGGAATCCGGTTGGTACAACCCACGTAGTAAAATTCCGCAAGCAGCCTATGCCATACAAATTACTACCAACGCAAGGGATCTGATTGCATTACCCTCTAGTTCTGAGATCGTCAATAAACTCTCCAGACATTTTGCCGAGACATTTTTAGGGCATAAAAACTGCTATCTTAGTAAGAGGGATAAGAGACTTTGAGGGCCTAATAGAACTTCTCGAAATATTTGATTCAAGACAGCCAGTAAATTTTAAAAATTATCGAGACACTACATCTCCCTACAGTTCAGAATTTCCTCAGAATTCCCAGGAGCGCAATAACCAACGACAATTTACAAATCAAAATCCAAATAGAAGTCACAAGAAGTTATAACCCTGGTTGGCGTATCCGTGTAAACGATCGTCAATACAATGGAAATAGCCCAAATTTTAATCAAAACCGCAATCGGAATTAAAACTACGGTAATTTTAACCAAGGGAGAAACAACCAGAATTATAAACCCTCGCAAAACTATAGTCCACAGTTACCAATAGAAAATACCAGCACCAATTTCAATGCCAGGGAAAAACCAATCCCAACCTAAACAGGACACCCTTGAATCAGGGTAATTTTAGACCAAACATACAAGCAACGACATTTCAACCGAACTTTCTGGATGGAAGTGCAAGTCGTTCACAAAATTACACAAATGTTGCGCGTAAAGGAAACCCTTAAGCCTAGAGTTTGAAAATAGAGTTGTAGTTGATAAAGAAACAGCGCCAAACTCGAGGCAACTATAAGATAAATTTAAGATTAAAGAAATTGCGAGTGTAGAACTTCACTCAGACATTCGTAAAGAATTATTAGAAAACGAAGGCGAGGAGGTAAATACGAGATTGGATAAGTGTCCCCTTATGGAATTCAATCTACAACGTAAAACAGTAAAAGCGTTAATAGGTGCTGGCAGCGAGATGACCTGTATTTTAGAATCATTTTATGAGAAAAAATACGTAAATTTCAAGGAATGTGAAAAGCTTCCAATTGTCGGAATGTCAATCATTGGTGCCACAGGTTCGTGGCCCGTTAGAATTAAAACACAATTGTTCTCAAGTTTTTTTGGGCAGCATGGAAAGGACAATTCGTATTCATAGTTGTACCGAAATTGAAGAAAGATTGTATATTGGGCGTAGATTTATTAAAAAGATTCAAATCTAAAATTGATTTTGAGAATAATTTCGTAGAATTAAAAGACTCTTATGACTCTGTAAAAATTAAACTAATAGAAGACAAACCAAAAAATATTAGGGTTATACCAGATCCCGATAATACGAATGAAATATGATATATTCAGGGAGTGGGTGAAAACTGGATCCTCGACGACGATTGCGATGATTATGTAGGACAAAGCAAAACTCTTAATACTATCGAACCAGAAGAAATTGAATATTTATCCTAAGATACAATTGCGGAGAAGATAGGGGCTATTGATACTCTAAATGCTTACGTAAAGCAGAATTTCAAATAATGAATTGGGAGGCATGAAAAATTGTTTAATGATAAACCGGGTTTTATCGACGTGTATCAACACGAGTTAAAAAGTTGAGGATGATCAACTATTTATTTGTCGTACATATTCAGTGCCCATGGCCATTCGAAAACGTGTAGGTCAGGAAATTGAGAGTTTAATGAAAGCAGGCGAAATTTGTCGCTCAAACAGCCCATACATTAATCCTTTAGTTATTGTAACCAAGAAAAATGGTGGCATTCGTCTTTGCTTGGATGCGAGAAAATTAAACGATACACTGATAGACGATTACGAATGTTCCGAGCCTATGGATACTATATTCCAATGTTGCGCCGGTACGAAGATTATGTCAACTCTGGATTTGGTAATGATCTCCTGGCAGATTCCTCTCCGCCCGGAATTCTGAAAGTTCACCCCTTTTCTCCTTGAAGGGAAGTGTTACGAATTCTGTGTAATATCCTTCGGATTAAAAACGAGCACCGCCGGACTTGTACGAGGACTAGATTTCGCTTCAAGAGGAATCGGTGACTTCGTTATGAATTTCGTTGATGATCTTGTATTCGTCTCGAAAGACGTAGATCAACATTTTCATCATTTAGATATGCTCTTTCAGTGCTTATAAGAGCAAAATTTGACCATCAATTTCGAAAAATCTAATTTCTTTCGACAGGAGGTAAAATTCCTTGGATTTATTTTAACTCCATGGGGTATGAAACCTGACCCAGAAAAGGTTAAAGCTATGAAATATTACCTTCGGCCCAGAAAAGATAAGGACTTGCGTAATTTCTTAGGGTTGATCAACTTTTCAAAGAAATTCTCGAAAGATCACGCAAAGGAGATCGTTCCCCTCTTGGAACTCCTAAAAAAAGGGGTGATACGGGATTGGACCTTGGATAAAGAGAAGGCATTCCAAAGAACAAAACATTTGTTCTGTGAGCACATCCTCCTATACTATCCCGACTTAAGTTAGTCTTTCTTCATACAAACAGATGCTAGCAAAGTGGCACTCAGTGCAGTTTTATAACAGTTGGACGAGGATGGAGGAAATTTGCCAATGTCGTATGCAAGCAGAACTCTAAAGGGGCCTGAAATTAACCACTTCACCGCGGAGAAAGAATTATCGGCCATCTTATGTGCTCTAATAAAATTTAGGTCATTTATCCATGCAACACGATTTACCATTAAAACGGACCATAGAGCTCTTATCTTTCTACAAACTTGCAAGCTAATTGGTTCAAAATTAACTCGATAGATCTTAGCCATACAAGATTACACATTTAACGTGGAATACCACGAAGGTAAATTTAACGTGGCAGCTGATGCATTGAGTAGAATCCCATAAAATCTAGATGATGAAGTTTCTGATGTCAACCAAGGACGAGTCTTTTTATATCACTTAGCTAAAAGACCTTATTTGGTCCACCGCAACACCCTCCAGTATGTACATAAAATAAGCCTCCGCCCAATATCTCGAAACGGGCATAAATAACATCCTCCAGGACCTGAACGATTTATTGAATCTACCATCACCATCGGGAAAGGAATACATCACAATTCATAAATTTATTGAATTTCGAAAAGACTCGATCAGATTCTGTAAACATCAAAGAAAAAGGGTCAGAAGTAACATACAGAAAAAGATTGTCAAACAATCATTTAGTTACCTTGGCTCTTAATCGTTTACATTAATAGCAGGGCTATTAGTATCGCTCACTTTATATAATTATTATTACGTTTACATAAGTATTACAATGACTAATTGATAAAAGATATTCATAGACAAATTGAAATGATTAATCACTCTGCTACGACAAAATATTATAATTTCGAGTAATTGAATTACAAAAGTTTTACATTTATATATTTTTTTCTTAACCATTATCGTTCGATCACCAATAAAGAAATCATTTATTAAGAGATACATATCTACTTTTGTTTCGCATGCAGTCTAATATGAAATCTTGAGTATACTCTAATGTGGACTCAAACTATATATATATATGTACGAAACGAATAACTTCCTCGACATATCGAGAAACCTATTCGTTTAGGGGCGAGGGGGAATTGTAGGGCATCACTTAACTGCACACCTGAAACAAATTTTTTTTCTATTTTCCTTTTCTTTTTCGTATCTCACCAAGATAGAACTTACTTTGAAATAAATAAACTTCTTGCCCTGCCGAAAAATTTATTCATTTGGGGGAGGGGGGGGGGGGTATTTTAACACGATTTCTGGTAAATTTCGTACAAAGTAGTCACATGCTTTGTACGAAATATTTCATATCTCCTAAATTAATCTTTTTAATATCATTTTTCTATTTTTGGTGAACATTTTGCTTCACTTGTGATTACGTAAAATATGTGACACATTGTATGGGGTAACCGAGGTTACTGCTCGGCTTGCTAGCATCCTTCACCTAATCAAGGAATCGCCTGAATCTTTTACACATTTCTTTAACTTAGAGAAACGCGCTTCTCTAAGGGCTTGTAAGGTTGTGCAGGGTTACGATTGATTCCTTCGGAGTTAGATTTAAATTTAGTAATCACGTCACACTCTTGTTTCTGGGGCGTGATCGTGATTTCGCCCTGGCTCCAACAGTTTGCTTGCAATTGGAAATTACTATAGATAATATAACACTAATCTTTCAAAGACAAAAGAAATCGAAGCCAGGTGCTCGCCTGTACAAAAATCAAACTATTTTACTGAATTCTTATAATTCGATTATGTAGCACGAAATTAACTCCTTGTATGTTTTCACACTTTCTGAATTGTACTTAAAAAAATGAAAAGTTTAGTAGCAATGATTTTCCGGCGATAATCAATTAACTATTTCTTTTAAACAGAATGTGAATGGTTGTCGTTGAACTCGCTTGCGTAGAGGCTTCTGGAAATAGAAGGTCAGATTCTGTAAAAAAACTGAAAAAATAATGCGCAAATTATACGTTTGATTTTTCAGTGTTAAAGTCGGAACTGCAGTTTGATGTCTGCTAAATATTATTTACCGAACATATTTTCAAATGATTTTCCTTTAACAGAAAGATGTTCACGCTCCTCCGTTGCCAAGCAACTAAAATAACATTATTATAAAATGCGTCTTTTTCGTGATTGATTCGTGAAAGTAGCGACATTCCTATAAAAAGACAGTGCAAAATAATAGATTTAATGCTTCCACGATGATTCGTTATAGTAAAAAGGAGATGTTTCGGGTTTCAATCGTGTGCAAAACTACGAATTTTGCCGACGTTTCGTGAACATCGCAGTTCACTTCTTCAGGGCTAACCTGAAACTGAAGCTTTAAGTTATGTTCTTCTTATATATACTCTCTGCGATGCCTGTGATTGGCCAGAGCGCTCCCGTGGGTACTGGTCAAACCTAATTGGCCAATCAAGTCTTTTTTAAAAAACCCGGGAGGACGGAAAGCCAAATCGGATTGGTATTATATCCATTGTCCC
>JAUMHM010030479.1:0-16166 GCA_032362435.1 Melikaiella ostensackeni
TCCGTGACTGATGATATAAACCGGGATAGCCCCGTGCAATATATTCAGTTTGGTACAAATATCCAACTCAAAAAGTGTTTTCGACATATTGTGCTGTAACCATCTTAAGTCTGAGATATATTATTTTTTTTAATAATAATAATAATAATAATAATAATAATAATGATAAAGGCGTCATAGCCACTTTAGTCCTTCGAATTAGCCATCACTTCAGCAGTCACCTATCCATATTCAATATGAAAAAATCATTGATACCAATCACTTTATCTAACTCTCAAGAAGATTTCTTGATTGCCCGTATTATACGTGGGGAAACTTTTCACAACGCTTGTTTCCATAAATATCATGTCTTAACTCTATGAATAAATAAATTTGATTAGTTTCATCAAAACTTAAGCTCTTCTCTATTTACAGTGTGTCTGTGTCTGTAAAAAATGTCTCATTAATGCAAAAGTTTAGTTTAGTCTATAATTTCATGCTTGCAATTGCAGACTCAGAAAACATGAAAAATGTATGATTTTTAGTATTTTAGGTTATAATATTTTATCAGGTGCATCAACTATTACCAGTTATAAACACTATACGATTGTAATGAGTATTAAGCATATTTTACTTGAAATAGGTATTTTGTTTCATGAAAATTTGTATCGAAAAAAAAATTGAAATTCTACTCAAACCAACCGAGATGCAAAAAACGTCGCCAACTTAAAAGTGTTGTCAATATCAAATCAACATAGTATGTAAAATTAAAGTTAGCCGATTAGTTCTAGAAGGGATATAACTTTCAACAATTAGCAAATTTACAAAATTTGAGAAACTTTAAGAATGTATTAAAATGAAAAAATAATGAAAAGTAGGCGAATAAATAATTTCTTCCACAATTACTTGTCATATCTAATTTTTGAAAAACTGTGTCGATTGTACTGATAATTCATTCCACTTAACGGAATTGTTTTGCATCCCAGATGCTTTTGTGAGGTTATTAGATTTCATATGTTGCCAACATTTTGACTTTGAATCTGTCTCTTATTGCATAACAAGTCCAGCATTTGCCGAAACATGTACCAAAAATTTAACCCACTGCCGATTCATGTAACGAATCGTGCAAGAACTTATGAAAAGTTCATTCCTTCCAAAAGCTCATTTCACCAATCGCACTATCTCAATTTAGAAGTCATACTTAAAAGTGAATGAAAATTAGGGAAAAGTTCAAAATACTCTGAAAAATTCCAGGATTTCTAAAGTTCTGTGCAAATTCTAGAATGTTCAAGAATGATTGCAGTAGAATATTCTACCAGCATTTTGAAGATTATAATAGAAAGTTCCATAACTTCCCAGAATTCCATGAATTTAAAAAAAAGAAACATTCGTGAATGTCCTATAAATGTTCAACAAATTACATTTATGTATAATCTTGAAGATCAACTCCCAATTCTCTGTTGGTGAAAGTGTTGACACTGTAATTCGAATCTTATGATGAATAAACGAATAAACTATTCTCTCAAATTTCGAAGTTATGTCTTACGGTAAGTAATAATTTTATTTTATAAATGTGACGCCGTGTCTACGTGTACCACAATTTTTGTACGAATAGCCGCAGTTTTTGTGTACGAATAGTGGGATCTGAAAAAGCCACTATTTGTACCGAAATTATTTTGGGTTCTAACAGCCCTATATTTTCGGTATATATATATATATATATATATATATATATACACTGCCTACTCAAAAATAGGTTTGAGTACTTACTCCAATATCCTCACAAGCATATTGTGAATGCAGTTGACTTATCTTTATAGTACATAAACACGATATCGAGAAAGGTTATTATTATTGTTATAAAACTTATTATTTATTGAAAAAAACGAAGCACATGGCATCAGAGTAAAATAGTAAATCATATAAACTAACGTTTTGAACATAAAAAAAAGACTCCATTCCCATCACTTGCAAAATTTTGCGCCATATTTCATAGATCAATAAGCGTAGCAAAAATGCGAAAACAATAAAGATATCGAAATTGCAAGTCTTTTGTACCATCCATTTTTTAGAGAAAGAGACTTTAAATCTGGTGAACGTGAATACATAAAATATCCATTTTTCGAATATTCCGATAAAATAAAAATGTTCAACAAACATTCCAAATCTTCCACAAAAATCTTAAAAAACCCCAAGAGATTCCAAAGGATTTGAAGGATTTCAAAAAATTTCGAAAGATTTCAAGAGATCTCGAAAGCCTTAAAAGTATTTTAAATGATGTCTAAAGCTTTCAAGAGACTACGAAAGATTTCCAAAGACCACAGGGATTTCAAAATATATCCAAAGATCTCCAGAGATTTCAAAAATTATACATTTATCAAAATCACTTCTATTTTATTAGGAAAAAAAATAAAAACTATATTAGAACTCAATTTTTTTCTCAAAAATTTGTCAAAAATAATATTTTCAAAAATGATTCTCAAAAATTCTCAAGAATGAAACTTTCCTAATACTTATATTGTTAATCATAATGACCGTATTTTGGAGTTTGAATTCACATAAAATTAGTTTTTAATTCTAATATGAAATTACTCGCTTCACTAAATTCTTTTATTGTCGAGCAGACATTTTTAAAGCAAATTTTCTTTCATCATATAATTAATAATTTTGTTACAACACTCAGTACATGAACCTGAGTTGAAGTTTTCATGAGCATAGTGAACTTCATTTATTTATATAATTATGACACGATATTTCTGGAAACGAGCGTTGTCCAAAGTTTATCCAAGGATAATTAGCGTAATAGAGACAGCTGACGTTTGAGCATTCATTTCGTTGATATCTCTACATGTGGGCATCTGCAGGAAAAGGGCCCATATGGTCACTATGAACTTACGAATGGGATTATATAGCCATATCAATTTCCGGAATTTGTAGCCCAAGATGAACCCTTCCGGTTGAAAAACGGGTCACCGGGGAATTTTAGAAGTTGGAACTTAAAGAAACCGCTTTTCGAGAAAAACGCCTTTTTTTGTCGTAGAGCTGTTCGACGAAAATTTTTACCTCTGCTTTCTTCACTTGGGCTTTCAGAAGTCGCCACTTATGATGTTAAGATCCAGGCCAAGGGTTTCAGCTGCCTAATCCGCGACTTTGTAAAGGAACGCTGCTTTGCCAATCATCTTGTGGTTCCCAACCGGTTTCAGGAGAGCATCTCTTCCATTCGCCACGATGTGAGCTATATACGAGATAATTCGGTCATAAAGACACTGGATATTTAGAAGTCCGCGCCTGCTTGCATATGCATGATCGTGCAGATATCGAGGGCCATGAGCTCTTGCTTCGTCCATGGAACCACCTCAAATGAATAGAGTAGTACCGGGATGGCAAGCATGGTAGTTGCTCATACCTTGTTCAACGCTGATAGATTGGCAGTCCAAATTTATCGAAGGAGACGTTAGTATCTGCTTCGGAGAGTCTCTTTTACTGATATTATATCCTAAGCTCGTGCTTCGTCCATAGAACCACCTCGAATAATTAGAGTAGAACTGGGACTTCGAACATGTTAGGTGAAGATACCTTGTTCAACACCGACAGATTGGGAGACCAGGTCACACCTAGGCACACCTAGGTATAAGTAGATCTCTCCAGCACCAAGGTGTCTAATACCACTCCTGTCCAGAGAAGAGGGATCACGGTATCACCCTGAAAGACGCCCCTCGGGATGGTGACGCTGTTAGATGTAACAAGTTGTTCGTAGATCTCTCTCCACACAGGTTCAATCGATCCGACCATCCTGTCGTTCAGGATAGCTGTAACGATCTTATGCAGCTTGTTCAGACAAGTTATTGGCCTATAGTTCCTTGGGTTGGACAAGTCGTCTTCCTCCGCTAGGAGTACAGTGCGTCTTAGCACCAGCCACTGCGGAATGGGCGTCTATGACTCAAAATATGAGGTGGAGGTCCGGGCCAGATGTAGGTAAGCTCCTTCTACCAGAAGTTCTGGATACCATCCTGGATACTGGTGATACTGATATTGTCCGGCAGCGGAGAAGTTCTTCGTGTCGATGCGGTGTCGCAAAATGCTCGGATATCGTATCCAGCGAACTGAACGAGAACTCACGATAGTTTCCTATCGGTCCTGGATGCAGTTGCGAGACGAGCTGAAGGATTATCTGGAGAGCGCGGACCGCTTGGTTTTCGCCAATTTTCACGCTGAGAATTTTCTTTTTCATTCTTTCCTCGTTCTTTGCTTTTTACGGGGCAGTCACGATTGTAATGGAAACTAGGAGAATGCCAACACCGTGGTAGTTTGGGTGCATTGTCCTTTTCTTGGGAAATAGGTTTGACTTCCGGTTTCATCGTGGTCATTCTTGAAATATCTGCTTCGTCCATTTCTGAGTGTATGGCACATGCGAGCAGATCTGTAAAGGTGCGGGGCGAAGCTGCGCGAATACCATGTCTTGGGGTCGGACGGAGAAGTTTCAGGAATGCAGATACCATGGTTCCTTCGGTCTCCTGGCGTTCAGGCGTTAATGGAGCTGTATCTTTTTTTGCAATAAGACACCTGCGGATTCCTTTTCTCCCCGTTTTTGAGAGTATAGGGGGGTCAGCAAACGTTCGGTGACACTTGGGTTATCGAAGCGTTGTAGAAAAAACTCTCTAAAGCGGTCGAAGCCGAATGCGAGAGACTTGTACGTATCCCACCATCGAGTAGCCTCTCCTTTGAGGGCCTGATCTGCGAGGCGAGTACAAAGGTTCATAGGAATTATGGTGAAACCGGACCAGCAGTTTGAAGCATGGCCTGTAGTAATGTCCATAAATTGGCCCAAGGGTTAGGAGGTAAAGGCTGGTTATCGTTCGGGAGGTCCGTCCTGTGTTGCACTGGATTTTGTTGACCTTGATTTAATCTTTGGGTCACCTTGCTGGTATCCTGCTTGATTCTGAGCTGGATGAGGAAGACCTAGAATTCCTCCGCCTGGGTTCTGTTCTCCACCAAGGGGTGGAAGAACTTTATTCGGTTGAATCTGATTATCTACAGGCTGAACTTGTCCATTGGCGAACAGCTGTGCGAGGTTCTGATCATTTTCAGTCATGTTCGGTTTTAGAAGTTTAAAAGTTGGAAATTTGGTCCCTCTGTGATCCCAAAGGTAGCCTGGGTAATCTAGGCAAGTTTTGAAAGGAAGGGAGTCGATCGGGAGGACTGTGGATCGCTCTTTAGTCAGAAACTCGATTTTGTTCAGAATCACTAGCGGTATGAATCGGTCCCTGGCAAATGACTTGATTCTGCTTAATGGATGAAGAGTTAGTAATTGGTCCACGTTCGAAAACTCAATTTTTTGACTGCTAGGAGGTGGAGTTATGGCGACTTGAACGTCGGAGAAAGACCTTCGCCTGGAAGCTCTATTGTTAGGCGCCACCGGGTGTTTTTTTCCACTCTCGGAAGTGGATGCAGGTTGGTTGGGAATTATTCTGTTCCTGAGCGCCCTTCCGTCAGGAGCCCTTGAAGTCAGGCGAAACCGACAATATTGGGTCGCTACTCGGTAAGTGCCTAGCTACAACCTTTCAGAGGAAAGGGTTGCCCCATGTTGGGCGCCAAAAGTTTTGTCGCACTCAGTCAATTTATTTATTGATAAAATAAATGAATTATAAGATTTTGTTGAGAAAAGATCTACAAAATAGTACGAAGGAGAGAGGTCCAGATGCTTTGCCGAGCTCGAGGAAGTTTCCTTCGTTTGATAAGTTGGTGGCCCTAAAGAGGGCCGATTGGTTCTGATGGGTAAAGTTTTGATAAAGTTTTAGTCGTGAAACTCCGGCAGCTGCAGGTCTCACTTAGTCTTCTTCAGGCGTGAAACTCCTGGGATGGGTCTCACTACTTCAGCTGTGAGAGCAAGGCTCCTTGGATTGTGGGTCTCACTTCTTCTGTCGCCTCTTCCTTCTTAAATCTGCTTCGTATGCTACTGCCTGCTCGGGTCGCACAATCATCGAACGGAGGGTCGGATCTGAACGCGCAGGGCTCTGGGGGCGGAGGGACAGGTTATGCCGCAATTGTTCCGCTGGAATCCGCGAAGGTCCGCTGCCTCCGGGACCTGAAATGAAGAGAGCGCAAGAAGCCTGAGCTCTCTGGTACCTATCGAATAAACCTCTGACCGTCTGAGTTGCTTTCCGGGAGTCTAAGCTGACGTAACGTATGTGTCAAGCGGTGAAAGTTGAGAAGTATCTAGATAACGTGTTCCGCCTAGATTCTCGGTTTTGACAGGGGACGTGGAATTCAAATTGTCTTCAGAAATGGGAGGGGCGTCCTCGCCCGGTTCACTTGGAGGGGTAACTGCAAAGAAATAGTCCGCGAGATCCTTGAAGGTGTCGATTCTCAAATTGTCGAGCGCGGAGGGAGGAGGGGGATTACTAATCCGACATTGCGAGGAGGAAAGTTCATCATCGAGTCGGCTGACGTCCGAATTCTGGCGGCTAGCGATCACGGCACGTAAGTCGCGAAGGGGCCTATGGTCCTTGCGATACGGGGGCGGAATGCGTACAATTACACCGGGAGGGGCATTTACTCGAGCCTGAATCGCTCCCTTCCACTTTGCCGCGATGCGCTTTCGCGAGTTGGTTTGATTTGGACATTTCGGGGGAGGGCAATTGTCACTCAATGTGACGAAGTACAACGGAATTCCAAGTCATTGCATTGTCTCACAGGAGTCCGACAACCTGTTTATTTTAAAGAACCTATTAGATGATCCTGGAAGAATAAGAAACAGATTTCTCAATGCTGCCTTAAAATTAAATTCTAAATAATGTTGATTGTTCAGGAAGGATATTCGTTTAAAACGTCACGAGGAAGAAAGTTATTTTGTTATTACTTATAAGATTGTTGAACGGCTTGCGGGCGACAGAGTCCCTTAGTGCTTTCTTCACCTCTTCGGCGGTGACTGGTGGACATTGTTTCTTGGACGTGACGAGATTGTCGCACAGCTCCTCGAAGCGCATGATGTTCTCAGGTTTATTGTCAGAAACAGGGAAATCGCTGAAGAGGTGCCACGGGTCAGCGAGAAAGTGTTCATTCCCTCTGACTCATCTCTTCATCTTCTGTATTCTCCTCCTTGCGTCAGGTGACACCCGTATTTTGTCGAGAATATGCTGCTTGATAGTCAGAAGCTTTGACTTGTTCAATGTGTGATGGTGGATCCTCAGTTCGTGAGCAAGCTCTCGGACCCTTACCGTAAAAGGCTTACCAGGAGTTATCTATTCAGTCACACATTGAACACGGGACGCGCTGCGTCTAGCCCAGTCAATCTTCCTGCACAGTTGATGCAAAGGCCTTTTGGTTTTTTGATCTATCGTCAGCTTTACTCTTCGAATTGAATCCACCAAGCTCTCTCGGCATCAAAATCTGAAAAAGTGATGGTCCAGAGGTCGGACTGATCCAGCAGATCCTCACAAAGGGCCTAATCCATTCCAGCCAGACCTTGGAGCTTAGAAGGAACCTGGATGTTAATGTTTCTACTCGTTCTGAAAGCGCTATCATCGCTCGAGGGATGACTGATATCCGCAGCTGGCTTCAATGTCGCTTCCTCTTCTTCGTGTGCGGCTTGTTCATGCAGCGGTTGGAAAAGCGTTACGCCTATATATCCTGTTTGCAAGAGGTTGTCGGCACGATTTCGTAACCTCTGGTGCGAAATGTTCGAAAGATCTGTATGTTTCGCTTACTACAGATTGTGCGTGCGCACCATGTCACTCCTGCAATCAGGGATAATGCTAGCATTGTATCAACCCAGCAAGTCATCTCTGATTTGATTCGTCCACTCAAGACGACGAACGAACGTCTCGCCGATTCGTCATCGTCCTTCCATCTAAATTATTTGCAGCATCCGGAACTCTAGGGCGATCGGCACTGTTTGCCAAACCATTTTCGAGTGCTCTGCGCGTTTAATCACTTTGAGCCGCATTTACAACCGGGTTTGGTGTTGTTGAGCTTCTTCGCACGAGCAGCTAGGGAAAGGTTTCGTCCGCCCTTGCAGAGCTCCGCATGCAAGGGTAAGACTGCACATCCTAGAAAGTCGCCTGGTATCCTATATACGTCGTTTGGGGATACCTCACCCAGGTGCTATTCAGCTTGCGGCAAGGTTGTTCACGCCTTAGATTGAGGGTTATTCCTTCGAGACCATTCCTGGCAATTGCCCGCGACTGCTTATTAATTTTTGTAACTGTATTCAACAGGAGCCCTTGGTACTGAGACCGAGATGCAGGTAACAGAAATAAGACAAACAAAGATAGTTTCAAGGGAGGGATGCAAATGAGGCTGCGAAATCTATTCGAGTTAAACCATTTATTCCGGATATCAAAAACGTTTTTCACTCACAGTATACACTGGTTCCCGCTTACTTCAAAGAGTTAAGCAAAATCCACGCGCCAAGTACGCTCTGGAATCGTTATTCCATGCTAAAAGCTTTTGATCAAGGTCGTAGGAAAAGTGGACCTTGGTTCGTTCGAGAATCTCATGAGATTCCTCAAACAATGTTCGGTGGGATTCCAGCCAAAACAATTCGACGGCAACCAAGGTAAAAAATCTAGCGCAAAATCTAACCCAACCTGTATTAATTACACAAATTGACACTGTTGCACACATACGACAAGGATACGCTCACGACATACACACATCATCAGACGATTTGTAAAAATAAATTCAAAAATATGCATAAATAATAAAGAAATAAAAAAAGCAATAAAAAAAATGCAAGAATTATAAATAAATAACAAAATTATTCTTCCATAAAATTAATTTATTTGGTCATACGGTCCAATAAAAAAGCAGTGGATCAGATCTCCATGAATCATATATTTATTTCTAAATTTCTAGAATAAACCAATGTACCTTTGGACCTTTCATTGCAGGTCTTCTTCGAAGGTAACATAACCTGTAGTAATATTGAGAATTTCAAAAAGATTTCAACTTTAATTATTTCATAGAGACATGATTTTTCGAGTAAACCAAAAACAAGTTTTGTTCACGAAGAAAATAAAAAAAAAAAGTAATTATGGTAAATACCAAGATTGAAATTCAGTTAAAACAGACATTATAAACATTGAAATGAAACCTCAAAAATTCGAAAATGTAGTTAAATTTACAATATTGGAGCCTCTTTGAAATTGAGGTTTCATTTGAGTGTTTATAATGTCTGTTGTAACTAAATTTTAATTTTAGTATTTACCATAGTTACTATTTTTTTATCTTCTTTGTAAAGAAAACTCGTTTTTGGTTTGCTCCCAAAATTATGTCTTCATGAAATGATTAAAATTGAAATGTTTTTGAAATTCTCAATATTAGTATAGGTTATGTTACCTTTCAAGAAGACCTGGAATGAAAGGTAGAAACGTGTGTTGGTTTATTTTAAAAATTGACAAATAAATATATGATTCATGAACACCTGAATCCACTGATTTTTTATTGAACCGTATGACCAAATTGATTAATTCTATGTAAGAATAACTTCGTTATTGGTATAACGGTCGAAAGAAATTCACAGTGTGTTCGTACTCCAATACACTAAAAATATATACATAATTATATATTAAGTCGAAAAAAAATATAAACAAACTGAACGAAAATGAAAGTGAATTCAAAAAACATAAATAAACGAAAATAAAAATAATATTGGAAGTAAAAATTAAAGAAAATGAATCATAAATTTGAAAACCAATTTTTGTGCACAGGCTGTACTGATTATCGGCTTAATGGACGCCTGACGCAGTCAAGAGTTACGAGATATGCGAGTCGAAGATGTCGAAAAAAAGAACTCTCTGATAATAGTGAACCTTCCCAAAACCAAAACCAATGCACCGGGGAAATTCGTCCTGAATTTCGAAATGGCAGAGCTGGTGAAGAAATGTCAAGCTCTGCGACCTGCAGTGACACCGGATCCAGCATTTTTCCTTCAAATTCGGAATGGAAAATTTACTATTTAGGTGATTGGCGAACATAGCATCGCCTCAATGCCAAAGTCAATCGCCACGTTTGAAAAATTGGCGAATCCTAAAAAATACACGGGGGGGCACACACAAAAATATTCGGGGCACTGCTTCCGCCGCACCTCTGCTACCATTTTCGCAAATGAAGGAGGAGATTTTATCAATCTCAAGGATTTGGGTGATGGGAAATCAGACGCAGTAACGCGACGTTACATTCAACAATCGATTGATCGAAAAGAGAGAAATTGTAACGTACCAGCGGACGCCATAAATTTAAAAGAAGATGTCGAATCTTCGAATGGGTCTCCATTAAACTTACCCCGCGTGAAGAGGTTACCTTGGTTAGTATGAGGACTTTGCGAAGCTCTTCATCTTGGGTAATTGCTAGAGAGATTGATTAGTGACCCGTGTTGGAGCTATTATTTATTAAGATTGACAATCTAGTTGTCATGCTATAAATTATCCCTGATGAGGAAGTCAAAATTGGCTTCGAAACATGTTGTTCCCCAGTAGTATAAAAAAAACGGAAAAAAGAAGGAGTGTGAGGTTCGTTTTGGTTGACTCTTTCTTTTTCTCCCTCTTTTTTCTGTTCGTCTCTAATGACGCGGAAAAGCGGGTAGTCTCAAAGTCTAGTTTTGATTTGTGAACTTTTTGGGTGTTTTTTTTTTCAGTACACAAAAAATTTTTATAAGAAAGTAGATTTCATTTCGATTATTAAGAAATTTCGAAGGAGAGACATTAAGCAAGGATTTGTTCTAATCTGCAGAGTCGCCTATGAGTACTTAAGATTTCTTTTAATTGAGGTGTTAATGGTTAACTTAATTTACCAAAAGATATTCATTTTACTTGAATATAGTTTACGAATTTGAGGAAATGAGCAGCTCTTCAGAAATATGTTATTGGTTTGAATTACTACCTTTTTCTTTTTTGAAAAATGAAATAATCTAAGTAGATGGGTTCTGAATCGACCCACATAAAATTATGTGCTGTATCCCTCTGTCTCTCTGCACGTTTGTCTGTTTGGTAACCTGAATGTTGTATCGAAGCTTACTTTTGAAGGATTTGAAAAATCCACTTAGCTCTTTATACACTTTTTAGGGTCGCACAGTGGAGGTCAGATTTGTTAACTAGGTTGATCTAACCTAAATTGCAAGGTTCAGAGCATTTTTCAAATACATAACAAAATTTTTTTAAGGGCTTCAAGAATGTTTGTCATTGTTTCTAGTAGACGACCGAAAACCTTACATATTGTCTCAATGATATTTTTCAATTCGCCGAAAATTGAAAACTCTTCACATTCTCATCGCGCTACGCACTAGGGCACGCGTCTAGTCGGATCTCGCGCTTCGCGCTCAAAATGTATTTACTTCTCGCTACGCACTCGGTCTATGTATTTCCCCCATATTCGTAAAAGAACCTTTTAAAATAAAAGTTAAACCATAATCAACTGTAATTTACAAGTTTGGTGATTGTGAATTCTCTTTTTTTAAAGTTCCTTCGGCTTTAACGAAAATATTCTCATGAAGTGTCTCGCGCTTCGCACTGGATTAAATTATTTCCTAAGCGCGGAATTTCCTGTATGAGGTTGAACTTCATTATGATGAGTTTATGTTATACTAATTTTCACATTCTCATCAGAGAATATATTAGATTCGTGAAAAATTTGACCACCCCCCTCGTGCACCCTTCAAGTCAAATGTCCACGATTGAGACCCTCTGAACCCGAAAAACAGTTTTTTGCGAGTGTGTCTGTCTGTATGTATATCTGTCTGTCTGTGAGGACGATAACGTTTGAAAGAATTAATCTTTTGAATTAGTTCTTGGTACACTCTTTTAGTGCCGAAAACTGAAAGCCAAGTTCGTGAGCCAGCCATTTTAGATGAAAATTCAACAATTTAAAGCATTTACGAATTTAAAAAAAAACGAAAATAAAAATTTTAAGCTAAATAATGCACGATATGAAAAAAAGTCAAACAAACAGAAGAGTTGCTTTTTGAGAGCCCTACAAGATTGTCATGACAACTTTCGAAAGTTTCTTTAAAGATGGAAAATTCAAATTTTGAGCCAAATAACGCGAGATACCAAAAAAAATTGAGATATAAATATTGTTGCTTTCACGAAGACCTGTGAATTCTGTCCACGGCATTTTCTGGTAGGAGGTATAGTTTGTTTTTTAGGTATGGAAAATGGTATTAGAATATTTCAAATTTAATTCTTGAGTCAAACGACGCGAGATAAAAAAAAAGTGAAAAGAGTAGAATTTGTGCTTTGAAAAGGTTAAATAAAATTGCTGTTCAACATTTTTTTATAGGATATTATTATATAATATATTAATATATATAATAAAGTATATAATATAATATTATTAATAATAATATTTAATAATAATAAATAATAATAAATAATAATATATAAAATAATATAATAATGATATAATATTTTTTTATAGGACTAATCGTAAATTATCAAGATAATTTTTTTATCGTTTGTTTAACTATTCATTTGTATATATTATACGGTGAGCAGAGCGCGAGTACGCTGATGAAAATATGTTCCTCAAGGTCGATAGAACTTTTTCAAGTAAATTAGTTCTCTTCTTTCTTTGAAAGTAAAGTAATTAACTCGAAATCACGTAAGAGCGATAAAGCTTGCTGATCGAGCGGCAGCTCGCTAAGCGTTGCGCTAAGGTATTCGTTTTATGTGAAAAATTTTTTTTTCTCAATTTTCATCAAATCCCCACGTTTTGATACCCTCTGTGTGAGAAAAACGGTTTTTACGTCGGTGTCTGTCTGTCTGTCGTCCGTTGTCCATCATCTGTGGCACAATATCTTTCGAAAGCATAATCAGATTGGATTGCGCTATGGTGTACTTAAAAAAAATAAAAAGAAAGGACAATTACTTTAACCAGACATTTTTGACCAGCTGTTCTGGTTTTGTCCATCAAAAACGCTTTTTGAAAATTAAAGACTTCAATTTCCCGGCCAAAGGGTGCGGCATACGAAAGAAATGTCAATGAATAGAATTGTTTGCCTTAAAAGGATCTACAAATTTTCCACTGACGATTTTTTGATACGAGAAGTAATTTTCATTTTAATCGTGAGAAATGATGTTAAGAATCATAAATTCAATTTTCCTGCCAACAAACATGAAATGTAAGAAAATATTACAACGAAAATACTGTTAGGAAAATTGAATGGAAGTGGTCAGAAGTGGACAATGAAAAATTCGTAGATCTTTTTGAGCCCAATAATTTTTTTTTTTTTTAATATTTTTTTATACCTCACTCTTTTGGCGATAAAATGAAATTTATGATTTTTTAAAAGTATTTTTTCCCTTTTTATTTATTTGTCAAAAAATGAATTATGTTAATTATATAAGTTATCAGAAAGGTACAGAAAAGTATGCGGAATATCGAGCGCGAATATTATAATGAGAATGTATTCCTTGAGACCAATTTGTCTAATCCTAAATTTTCATAATTATAAAAAAAGCAAAAAAAAATTTTACAGAAATTTTTTTTTTTATAATTATAAAAATTTAGGACAGGATAAACGTTCCTCTGTGCTTTTTATTCAGTTTCCGAAATTTTCAACCTGATATTGCGTTTCGTGTGAACGTAAGTTGGTTTAAAAAAAAATGTAAATAAATTTTTGAGGCTAAGCTCATATAGCCTCAAGTAAATAAATCTCCCTTTTTATTTGGTCTAATTAATTGATGGGACATCGGTCTTAGGATGAAATCCGCGCGAGTCAATATTCGCATAAAACCAGAACCTTCTCATTGACATAAGATTGTCAAAAAGTGTACGACTTTCAGGTGTGTTTGCTCCTGGCGTTGGCCGTATAAGTTGTGAGGCTGCCGCTTCTGACTTCTTTTCCTTTTTCAATTTCAAAATTCGCCGATTTGTCCCGAAAAAAAAATTTCATTTAACGTGACCATTTATAGTAAAAGACCAGGATTTTTACCTTCTGACATTTTTAATACATAGTATTTTGGAAGGGATTAAAAGAATTTTTAATTAAAATGTTAAAAAATTTTATTTATTATCCTCGACAGTTATTCAAAGTACCTCTACTATAGATTCCTCGACTTTAACAAGTTCTTGTTTTTCAAAATCCCGCACCTGTCTTTCGAAACCCGACGGAAAATTTTAATTCAGTCAGAAATTCACAAAATGACAGCGATTTTTTTTGGGAAATTCGGAAAGTCTATGATTACAAAAAACCTCATATTATATATTTTTCTTAAATTTCTCCTTTCTTGAGCAAGACATGAGTTTAATGCGGACCAAACCATTTCAGGGTCCAGGATAATTTTTCAAATAAATTCGATTTTCAAATACTTCTCTTGAATGATCAAAGATATCGCTAATGAGAAATAGGTTTTCCGTATTTTCCAAAAAAGTGCAAAAAATCGATTTTATGAAAGGAAATTCCTTTCTACGAAATGGTTTAGTCCACAGGAAACTCACAAAATGTGTTCCCTATAAACAAGACAAATTCACCAACCAATTGGAAAACAATATGATTCTTGGTTTTTCATTATAAAAGACTTATATTTTCAAACAAATCTCCGCCGTTCCGTTAATTTTGAACTCTTTTCAAATTTTTTTGAGGATTTAAAAAAAAGACAGTGTACCTCATGACAGTCTGGAAAGAAAATTTAAATATTAAAATTATGTAGAAAATGATCTAACTTTAAAGAAGAAATTTGTAATGTTCCATTCTGCGACTTCAAGAGTATAAAAACTGCAAGGTGTTGAAAAAAGAACCGGTGAAGGCAAAAAACGTTGCCTAATGAAAAGTTTTCGAATGGCGCGAATTTTTCTGCGGAAACTTTTGACAAAACTTTTTGCCAAAAATTTCTTTTCCTAATTCTGTGCGTAAATGAAGTTGATCATTTTCATCAAAACTTCAGCTCTGCTCGCTCCGCTGTGTGTGCCTACAAAATTCTTAATCACGTAACTCTCCAATTGCGAAAAATTGTATTGCAATTGTGGTAAATTACGCCAGGGATCACGCCTCACAACTGTAAAGTGGGTGACAACATAGTACGATGAAATTGTAATGGATTGGCGACGAAACCATCCTGTGTCTTGAAGACACGGAGCGACCCAGGAATGACAGCTCTTTGCATCCACCTCGCAAAAGCTTTGGCATATTTTTGGCTCGCGGGCATGGCTTCAGGGTTGCGAACCAGTGTTGGCTTAGCACCTTCGAGAGCACAGATGGCAAGGAGAATCATTTTAACCGAATATTATCGGAATAGTCTCCACAGTTCCCTCATAAAGTCTAGATACCCCTTCTCCTTTTCCTTCGCCTTAACTATGATGTTGCTGTCGACCGGCTCCGAGAATTCGATCACGAACATAGTTCGTTTCCCGAAGTCAAGGAGTACGATGTCAGGCCTTGTGTGCTTGATAGGGCTTGAACTTGTAGTTCTAGTAAATTCGACACCTCTTGTTGTCGACAATTGACTCTATGTCCCTTGGAGCGTTCAGCAGAGCAAGGTAGCGGCCTACACAATAAGAGCGTCAAATATAGTGGTAAAGCACTCTTAGGCCCGCATTGTGTCTGTACTTAGAAAACAGTGAAAATTAATTTCTTTACTCTACAGTATCAAGTTTTTGGCATCAAATTTTTGAGCACTGAAAAATATTAGTGACATTGTGCAAAAGTATAAATGTCTAAACATTAGTTTGAAGGGTTTTACGGGCCTTGAGTGTTCTAATGTAAAAATGCAGCTGCTTAAACAATTTCGAATGTTAAGGATTCGGACGTGATATGGAAATTCTACGTATGATTTACAGGGCATACATCTTACTGCATACTATTTGGAATTCCTCGCAGACCTACTTGTACCAGATTTACTTATACTAGATCGGATTTACATATTATTATTAGATAATTTCTAATAGTATGACAATCTTATCTTGCATAAGTGAATAAACACCCCCAAAGGAGCCCCGCAGAGATTCTTTTTTGTAGTTGGGTTATGGACGGGCGACCCCCACTACAACACTACTAGAAAGTCTAGTAGGGCCTATATCGACAAAAGCGTTACGTTACGGATGCGGTTCCGACTAATCTCCGCCACTAGAGCCCGAAAATAAATAGTTTAAATTCGTCAGAGCCCCACTAGAATTATTATTATTATTATTATTTAAAATATTGATGTTATTTCATCGACCAGGGTAATTAATTAATTAATATTTTGATGTTC
>JAUMHM010030489.1:0-16164 GCA_032362435.1 Melikaiella ostensackeni
GCTACAGAAATTGAATTATGATATTCACGGCTGGCAGTTGGTCGGAGATTTAAAAAAACGTTAATCTTATTAGGCCAACAAAGTTTCCTGACTGTAATCAGTTCCATTAAATCCAACTATTTTGTTTCCGCCATGAATTGATTGAAATTGTAATTCCCTCCTCGTAAATAGTCGCCACGCTATCGCTGCAATTACCGACCCCATGCTGGCCTCGTGTTTCAAGCTACCGCTTTAATTCCGCCTAAGATATCGGAGCGACGTGTAGTTTTCGTGGTAGTTAAATTCCGGTATTATATTTTTTTTAAAGAAGCTTAAAATTTTTGTTAATGATTCGACTCTATTTAGACTTTGACTTCGTTATGCGCCCTTGAAGTATCGGCTGGACGAATGAACCCAGCTTAAGTTAATTATTATTGTGTAAAATAGTCCGATTTGAATTATTGATCTTTGTAAATTATTTGAGGTGATAAAACAGCCTCAAGATAAATTCATCGCGCAATATGCTCCCTACAAATTGTCAGTTTTCAAATATGATTATTAGCATGTGCTACCGATCATTGTAAAGTTACTACCGACCCTCCCCTGTCAATTTGTCAATGAATATTGTAAGCCATTCTAAAATAGGATTTCTTGTGTCCTTTATTCATGAGTAAGAGTTGATCATGGCTTGAATAATTTTTCTGGAAGCGCTTACCCAGATATGTCCAGAGAGGAGAAATTCCAGGAATTTTCCTCGAAACTGCTCAAATCGCAGATGTGAGTTTTCCACCTACACTCTTCACTTCCCACTCTATTTCACGAGAGTAACCACCACCAGCGCTCTCTCAAGTGAGCAGAGAGAAGTGGTAGTGGAAGTGTAACATGTAGTTTTTGAGCAAATTTTTCCTCTCTGGATAGGCCTGGGCTAACCCATCCCCTCTACCGGTACGCGTAGCAGGATTGAGCAATCAAGAGCAAAAATTTCGCTCACGTTCCGAATAAAGTTTTGACTTTAAATGATTTTTGAGTGCAAACCCCTCGTAGAGGCTAGAGTATTTTAGTTTTGTAATAAGGAACGTGAGCCGTAAATAACAGTAAAGACAAAGTGGCCGTAAAAAACGACGTTACTTTTTTTGCAAAAGCGACTATGTGTGACGAAAATAAAGTTATGCATTTTGATTCAACGTTAAATTGAGTATGTTTGGCATGGAAACTTTATGAAATACCAAAATTCTGAGTTATACTTATTTTTGAGACATTATGCGATTATGCGCTTTACATAAGCTAGAGGTCCTTATTTATTATTATTTCTTTTCTCATAAAAGTACTGAGTTAAAACGGTAGGTATTAAACCGTTACTTTGAAAAGTGGGTAATGAGAATGATCTCGTGAGGAATAATAATAGATGGTCTGGTAGTTGTTGGGTCAAGTGCGCAAATGCAATATGTACGCGTAATAGCTTTTTAAATCATCCCAAGGCGGCCTTGTGGTTTCGCATAACTATAGAAACAAAATTTCATAGTTGATTTACTTCGCTTTAAATTATGATAATTTCGCGGACTGCAAGTGCTACATTAATGTTTACTATTTCGTTCAGTGAAATTTGTTGTAACTTTTAGATAGGTTTATAAATGAAAGAAAGAAATCTAATTAACATGGCTCTAAATTTTTTCTTCAGTATACCCGCAGCTATTATTATATATTTATCAGTGATCGGTAAGTTACTTTTTAGAAGGAATTAGTTGTCGTTACCATTATATCACGAAAAAATTAACTGGTTATCGTTAGCGATTCCGATCCAAAATGTAACTTTTTCTTAGTTACTTTTGCAAGAAAGTAACGATCGTTATTTTTTTAGTTAAAAGTTATAATGGAATAATTAAATTATCAGTTAAAAAATTAATTCTCAGCAAAAAAAGACGAATTTTCAACAAAATTGTTCAATTTTCAACCAGAGAGGTGAACCTCAAAAAAATGATGACTCATAAAAAAAAAGATATTTCAACAAAAAAGTTCAACTTTTATTTAAGTTGTTCAATTTGCAACTGAAAAAGATGAATTTTCAAACAAAAAGATTAACTTTCTCTCCAAAAAGATGAATTTTCAACAAAATACATGAATTTTAAACCAAAAATGAAATAATTAAATTTTCAGTTAAAAAAATTATGTTTGACGGAAAGAAAAAAAAACGAATTCTCGACAAAATAGTTGAATTTTCAATGGAAGAGGTGAACCTTGAAAAAAATGATAAATCATCGAAAAAAAATGTTTTTTTAACAAAGGAATTCACACTTAAAAATGATAACTTTTCAACAAAATAGTTGTATCTGCAACTAAGCAATATAAATTTCAAATCAAAAATAGGATAGATGATTTTTCAGTTTAGAAAATTAATGTTTTACGAAAGAAAAAGAATTTCTAAAGAAAATAGTTCAATTTTCAACGAAAGAGATAAATTTTCAACAAAACACATGAATTTTTAATTACCAAATATGAATTTCAACTAAAAAATTAATTTTTATCGGAAAAAGATAAATTCTTGAAGAAAAATGTAATAGTTGATATTTCAACCAAAAAATGTTTTTGTTTCAGATGAAAAACAGTTGAACTCAACCAAAAACGACGAATTTTCAACAAAATGGTGTAATATCAAACCAAAGAGATGACTTTTAAACTAAAATGATGAATCATCAACTAAAAAAATGAATTTTTAACAAAATACATGAATTTTCATTTAAAAAAATTTCCAACTGAAATGATGAATCTACAACTAAAAAAATAAATTTTCAACACAATTGATCAACATTCAACCAAAAAGATCAATTTCTTCTGAAAAAGATGAATTTTTAACAAAACAGTTGATTTTCAACTCAAAGAGACTAATTTTCAATAAAGCAGCTGTATTTTCAGCCAAATAGTATGACTTTTTAACAAAATTGTTTATTTTTCAACCAAATAGTTGAATTTTCAACCAAAAAATAAATAAATTTTTCACCAAAAAAGTTAATTTTCAACTCAAAAAGGAAAATTTTTAACAAAGCAGTTGAGTTTCCGACCAAAAAGAATGACTTTCAAACAAAATTTTTGAATTTTCAACTAAAAAGACGAATTCTCTATCAAGAAGATTAATTTTCTGCAAATAGACGAATTTTCAGAAAAGTACATGAATTTTCTACGAAAGAGTTGAACTTTTATCTAAAAAAGATGAGTTTTCAACAAGAAAGTTAATTTTCAACCCAAAAAGGAAAATTTTTAACAAAACAGTTGAGTTTCCGACCAAAAAGGATGACTTTTTGACAAAATTTTCAAAGTTTCAATCAAAAAGACGAATTTTCAAGAAAATAGATGAATTTTCATCTAAAAAAGATGAGTTTTCAACAGAAGAGTTAATTTTCAAACAAAAATAGAATAGTTAAACTTCAATTGAAAAAATTAATTTTCAACGAAAAAAAATTAATTCTGAACGAAAAATGTAATAATTATCTCTACGAGAAAATATTTTCGTCCTAAATAGAAAACCGTTGAATTCAACCATAAAAGTAATTTTCAACGAAAGATTTGAATTTTCAGTCAAGGAAGAAGAAAAATTTTAACCAGATTATTGTTATTTTAAGCCGATAAGGCGAATTTTTCACAAGCCAGTTTAATTTTCACCCCACAAATATGAATTATCAACAAGAAAGTTCATTTCCAACCAAATAATTGAATTTTATACCAAAGTAGTTCAATTTTCAACCCAAAAAGAAGAGTTTTCAACAAAATACTTCAATTTTTAACCAAAAAGGATAAATTCTCAACCAATAATAGTTGCATCTTTAACCAAAGAGATAAATTTCCAACTAAGGTAAAGGATCTTCAACAGGGATAGTTAAATTTGCAGTTAAAAAATTAGGTTCGAACAAAAAAAAAAATGATTTTCAAACTCGGAAATAAACTTTTTTCTCTTTCTAAGAGTGTTTCTATAAATTTTCGAAAATTTTGAATGCCAGGGTGGTAGAAAAATTGTAATTTTCCTATATTAGGCTATAAATCTTTATGACTATCTGCCGCCACAATTTGAATAGTGAAAATGAAAAAATATTTGCAAAAGCAATAAAATTGAATGATTGTCGTAAAAAAGACTCGTCAACAACCTTCCGAAAGTAACTAAAAAAGTAACGATTTTTATAGTTACTGTTACTGAAAAAAGTGTAACTAGTTACCAATTCGTTACTTATTCAGAAGAGTAACTTCGTTACCATTATCTTTACCAAAAAAAAAAGTAATTAGTTACTTCCCATCACTGATATGTATGAGCATAATCATGCACCTTGTTGTGAAATGAAGCATGACCTTCCATAATAATTTCCACCTTGAACAAAAGGATTAAATTTCCTAAAGCCGTTGCAATTTATTATTGCATCCAGTAAGCATTCTTGCAGCACGTTTTCATATATACATACTCATGCAATTCAACTCGCACGATTGCCATCAATATAATTATGTTTGCCATCGGACGTGCAACGCACACAAGCGTAGCAATGGCACAGTTCATACAGGGCCGAACTGCTTACAATAATGAATCTGTGTAATCACGAATGGTCAGAATCATAAAAATGTTCTATAGGTTGATTTAGAACCAACCTATTCAGATTATTCCATTTTTCAAAATTGAAAAAGGTAATAATCCAAAACAATAACACATTCACAGAGATTGCTAACTTTCTCAAATTTGTATACTATATTTAAGTGAAATACACATCTTTTGGTAAATTGAGTTAATTACGAATACCTCATGTGCCGTTGTAAAATATATGCATTGTTGCTGAGTCTGCGTTGATTTTTTATCAAAATTGAGGATAATCTGGATATTTCCGAAGAAATTCAAAATCCAGCCATTTGAATATTCCCACCCCGCTATGCTGCCAACTTCATGATTTCTTTGATTGTACCTGAGGACGTTGGTTTATTTCTTGTAAAGTTTTTGTAGTATGATTGCTGCCTTTTGTGTCTATCGATACTTATTTCTCAAATTTTGGGACTCAAGACTTTTTCCATCGCATCAGAAGGCTTTATTGTAAACTCCCAGCAAGTTTAAATAAACTCATTTAGCCAAGGCCCGACAAGCTATCTATACGTTCCTGTGTATCAAGATAATTTAGCATATTTTGGCCTGATTAATTGATTTTATCTTAATAGCAAGCTTGGTACTTGAAGAACTTATTCCGAGGAGGATTACAATAATTTACCATCTTTTCGATCGAATTGGATTAACTAAGAGTTGCCAGTTCAGAAGTGTTTATTTTTAATAGTAATGGTATCTTTTTTAGTTTCGGTCCTGACTGAACTTCAGAAACTATTTGAATTTTGGACCAATGAGAAGATAAAAGCAAAATCATTAGGTTGCAAACAGAAGACAGTAAAACAAAAATCAACAACCCCTTGTTAAGGAAAATTATTTGACAGCCAACGACTTTTTCGTCTCTACTTCTTTTGTCAGCACTCTTCGAGGAAGAATCATCGTATATTCAGTGCCAATTATTTATTTTATTCGTGAATTCAATTTTAATTAAGTTATTTTATTTTAACTGTGACCCTGTTACGGTTCTGATTCTACAAACATCATTTTCTGATTTTTAAAATAATATCTGGTAAGAGGATTATTTGGTAAATCCTTTGAATTTGCACCTTTCTTTTGTTAGTTTTGTATTTCAATTTTTTTTAGTGCAACCACAGGATGTTTCCTTTATTGGAATTTTATGATCTGAATTCTTTGTTTTCAAATTTGGTTTGGCTTGCCTAATTATTATTTTGATCCTCCTCTTTTCCTTATCCGGTTTATCGAATTTAATTCGGTTCCCAATTAAATATTTTGACCCTTCATAAATTCGATTAATTGTATTCTTCAATTTGGTTTAATTCCCTAACTATTGTTCTGACCATTCCCTCATCTATATATTACTTATTTAGGATAATAGTTGTTATACTTGTAATACCGTATGGCAAAAGGGCCTAACCTTTCGTTAGTTTAAGAATTCAATTGTTTCATTACTTTTAATATTCATATGTTGTGGCAAATTTTGATGATTCATTGTAATAAATAATTGAATTATATAATTGAAATTTGTAAGGAATAAAAACCCTTATTTTTTCCGACTTCTTCCAGACTATTTATACATAAATTATATAATATTAACATAACATGAATTATATAATATTCAACTTTATGGACTGTTCATTCCAGTATTTTCACTAATAATATAAGACAGATTTAATTTTCTAAAATACCTCCCTCCCTCTATCATTTGCAGTTTTGGGGCTGAGTTATTCAACTAATTTCCGCCGTTACTTATTAATTTATTTATCTTTCAAATTAAGGTGATCTTTCAAGATCTCGCGCCCAGAAAAATAATCAATGTCTCTCTTTTGAAACTTCCTAAAGATCAAAATTACATCTATTTTCTTATGGGAATTTTTTGTGTACTAAAAAAGAACACCCAAAAAGTTTACAAATCAAAAATGGACTTCGAAACGACCTACTTTCACAGCTTATCAGAGACCAACGTACAATAAATAAACAACAAAAAGAAAAAAGAGGGAGAAAAATAAAGAGTCAACCAAACCAACGTCTCACTCTTTCTCTTCTCTGTCTTTTATACTACTGGGGACCAACATGTTTCGAAACCAATTGAGACTTCCTCATCAGGGGTAATTTATAAGAATGTTTTTATAATCTAATAATGTTTTCATTATTTTTACCTGTCGTTTTCCTATAAATTACCCCCGATGAGGAATTCTAAATTCGACTTCGAAACATGTGAGTCTTCAGTAGTATAAAAAAGACAGAGAAAAGAGAAAGTGAGAGTTCGGTTTGGTTGACTCTTTCTTTTTCTCACACATTTTTCTTTTTGTTGTACATTTATTGTACACTTGTGTCTAATGAGCCGTAAAAGTGGGTAGTTTTGACGTCTATTCTTGATTTGTGAACCTTTTGGGAGTTCTTTTTTAGTACACAACAAACTTTCCTAAGAAAGTAGATTTCGTTTCGATCTTTAAGAAATAAAAATGTTCGTCATCTTTCTTCTAAACAGTACGCCTTGCACTCATTTATATTGCATCGTTTTGCATTTTTATGTTATGTGTTTTGCTTCTCAATTTCAGAAGCATACGGGATTGTATAGTGGGCTGAGAGAGATCAAAAAGTGGCCAAAAACGAACTTCAAAGTTTTTAGTGAAAAACTTATTTTCCATAATGAAGATGAGTTAAAGCAACTTTTTTCGAATTCCATAATCTTTTAACAAGTCCACTTTATTCTAGAACGCTGTGAATTAAAGAAATGTATTTTTATGTTAGTGTTTTAAGAAATCGGTTCAAAAAACTTGTTCATAAGATTACGAATTCAAATGTTACATTTTTTTTCTCATTCGAGTGGACATATATTATTACGATGTAAATAAGAAATACAAATATTAGCTTGGTTTAAAATTCCTTCACTTTATGCTCATGCGTTTGAGCCGTAAAGTGGGTGGTTTCGAAGTCTATTTTTGATTTGTGGATTTTTTTGTGTTTAATTTAAGCACAGAAAAACTTTCATAAGAAAATAGATTTCATATCGATCATTTAGAGATAAAAATTGATGAAAATATTAGAAAATGAAGTTAAGCGCGCACATGCACGGTGCAAGGTTCGTGGCTTGCATTACTTAGATGAACCGCACGGTTCCGTTGAAATGTCTTTAACCCAAAGGTACGAAAACCACGAATATTTTTCTTGATTTTGTATCTGGGATGTCTTACAATATTTTCTGATAAAAACAAAATTTTCTCTGGGGCCGTTTTTGAAAAAATTCATGTTTTATTTCAAAAAATGGAAATTTCCAGTTTTTCTTGAGAACGTAGCAAGATATGGAAAAAAGTCAAGAGTGCAAAATGGTTGCTTCAAAAAGAGATCAATCTTCAAACCAAAAAAACGAAATTCATCAAAAGTGTTGAATTTTCGACTAAGAAAGATATTTCAGTCAAAGGAAAAGATATAATTTCAACCGAATTGTTGAAGTTTCAAGCCCAAAAGACGAAATTTCTACAATGTAGTTGAATTTCAACCCAAAAGTATGAATTTTCAACAAAAGAGTTGAACTCTCAACCCAAAAAGACAAATTTTCAACAAAACAGTTGAAATTTCAACCAAAAAGGCAAATTCTGAAAGAAAAAGACGAAATTAAACTAAAATAATAAAAGTATAAGACAAAACAATGAAGTGTTCTGTTAAGAATTCAAGAAAAAATGGCGATCCGTTTGAAAAAAATCGTCTTTTTACGAATCTTTGATTTTATGGATTGAAATGTTTATTTACTAAATTAGCATGTGAAATTATGTAACTGTAACATTTTTACACTTGTTTTTGGCATAAAATTTGCATTTCTCTCGAATTTTTAACTGCTGAAAATTCAACTATTAAAAATTTTAGAAACTTGATTTTTAAACAGTTGAATTTAAAATTTTTGAAAATCGAAGAAAATTTAAAATTGAATTTTCGACAGTTGCACTTTTAATTTTCTTCTGTTTTCAACAGTTGAAAATTCAACTGTTGAAAAATTATCTGTCAAAAATTCAACTGTTGAAAATTCAATTGTTAAAAATTCAGTTGTCGAAAATTAAATTCTCAGTTGATTCCAATTTTTAACAGTTGAATTTTTTTTATCAAAAACAGGTTTTAAAAATGTTGAATTCACATAATTTTACATGAGAATTTGATAATTAAACATTCCAATAGACAAAAAAAATTGGAAAAGCTGACACATGAGTGATGAATGTATATATAGTATACTCTGTCTTCTCATTCTGAGATTTTTCAAGAAACCCAGCGACTGTTCCATATTGATTGCTTTTTTTGGGTATAGTAGTATTCTTAGGCATACCTTTCTTTCATTTTTTATTTTTGAAAAAGCTGAAATTTGTGAGTATGATCAATTTAATATATCACTTCACTGAAAAAAGTAGCCAAAAAAAAGCTTTACACTGAAAAAAGTAACTAAAAAATGTGAAAAAGTGTGGAACTTCGAAGTCTGCCTAGGAGATTAATAATCTTGATGCAGAAAAATGTTTGTTTTTGAATTTATCTTAAAAATTTTCAGTGACAACATTCATACAGAATTTTATAAACTTCAACTTCAGTTATTCGAGAATTCCCTGACTGTTTCAGTTTTTTCCTGACCTGTAGCAACATTGGCATAGCTTAAAACGTATGTAAATTAGGGCGGAGTGAAATTTTTTTTTTCAAATTCGTAGGGGGTCCGATAGGTGTAGTTTGGTACCCGGATCTCCCACAAAATGTTACAGATAAAAGAATATATCTAATGTTCGCGCATCCACAATAAAGCTCAAAATAACGAATAATAGCGAATTTTTTTATTTCAGTACAAAATCATTGTTTTAATAGGTGAAAAGGGTTCTTGAAATTAATATTTACTACTACAATTATCCTCTAAGAACTATGCAGCAATAAAAAAACCGTATGCATCGTAAATTGTCATTAAACTTGAAAAAAGAGGAAAATCATGTTTTTACTTGATTAATTGTTACTTTTCTTATTGGTCGCGATTTTTTTTTATGGATGGAGAGTAAGGGTTTTCGAAAAAAAGGAAATCCAAATACCAACTTGCATTTTCAATTTTTTTGTTCCTTTTGGATTAAAAGTAAACCACTTGGAAGAGAAATAAATCAGATAATATTTAGAGGTAGCTATCGCGAATTAGTCTATTTTTACAGAAAAATCAATTTTTCTCGAAAACGGCAAACCATAACACAAAATTATAGACAATGAAAGAGATGCAACTCACTAAAATAACTATTTTTTATCCTAAGCTTTTTTTTTAAATTATACATACTTGAGGAGAAACGTGACGAAAATTGTTATAAAGAGGTGTTAATGATTTATTCCACTTACTATATGTACAAGAAATGTTTTTCATGTGTCCGGCTCCGATTTTTTGTTTGTTTTTGGATATGTTCTAGAGGACCAAAAAATGAGCAGCACGTTTAATTTTATGTCGGCCCTTTCTCATATTTGAAGAATGAAGCTATCCTTCCAGTTTTTTCTTCGGAGAACAAAAATATTTCTAACTAGAACAATACTTTTTCATTCTATTTTACTTTGCAAGCTTGCTATACATTAATTTTGAATCAAAAATTGATGAATTGATAACTTTTTTGCCACCAACCACCCTTACTTTGTCATAAACTACCCTTAGTGAAAAAATACGTATGCAAAAATTGAAGTATTCATTAAATTGAAAAAAATATGAATGAAGGGTATTTTGTGATGCCAGAATGTGATTAAACAATTTACCACCAGCACCAAGGGGTGAACTACCACTTCTTCACTAGTTACGTATATGATTTAAATAAAAAATTCTAGAGACGCGTAGTGCTTGGACAAACGCAATATTAAGTATTCCAAAAATTGACATTTACCTGCAATAAGTACAGATAGTTTTCTATAGTTAAGTACATTTTGGAAAAAATTAATAAGGATGAATAACCTTTTACTTTCTTTTTATTCAAACTTTTCAATAGCTTTCTTTATAATCGTTAATGCTCGATATATACTGTACATTCGCAATATATATATACATATTGTTAGGTATATTTTAAAGTTCATATTTGTCACAAAAATGGTACTCATGAAAAAAGTGTTTTAAGCACAATGCCTTTCCACAAAATGAGCATCTTACCATTGGCGTTTTATTACAGAATGCACAATCCATTTATACACACACTGTACTTTTTTCAAATGTAAAATCTACAGGATTCTCAAAATCTCCTATTTTTATATCCATACAGCAGTTTTTGTACCAAGCGTACTGTAACATATTTGTATACCTCGAAGAAGACAATTGGTTGTGTATAAGGGATTGCAATTTAATAACATTCTTCCGTAAATGAAGATTCACATCGCAATTGTGAAGCAGTATGTCATCAGAAAAATGTCTAACATAATTCTTCCATATCCTGAATCCATACACAGGGTTATACACAAAGGTTGAATTCGTCCAGTGGTAACCTTCGGTATAGTTTTCAGTAAGATATCTTTACCAACCGGCTTTGTATCCTGCACATCTTTTCACAATGTCCGCTCCACGAGTCTAACAAAAGCGCACTTTATTGGTTTGGGAAAACAGACTTCTAACAAGGTTTTGAAGTGATCTGCAATCTCAAAACACAATTATAATATGCACATGCGTACTAAAGAACATCTCTTTTCTAAAAAAATTATAAATCGAGAAACTTTGATATATACAGTACCAGACGTAAGTTTACCAGATTTTGAAGCTGTGACATGCAAATTTGTCGGCCTAAGCAATGTTTTTTCTACTATTGGTTCAAATTATCCATTCGTTTCTTGTAACACCATAAAGAGGGGCGACAACAACTCCCCATAAGCAGTTATACTGGGCTATATTGTTAACTAGGTGTAGTTGATGGTATTGACTGTACAATACATTCTACTTTTATTATACCTTGGACTGCCAAAGTTCGTTCAGAGTGGATTTCCAGCTGAAATCCACTTACATCGACACTGTACAGATTTTCTAGTCCGTACCTCGTAACCAAAGAGTTCATCTCATTAACGAATTCTGTAGCTTTTGTTTTTAAAACTTCCTCATCTTCTATAGTATTGCGTATGATAAACTTGATTACTCTTCTTGAAACAATACGATGAGCTTTTTGAAAATTATATAGCCACGTTCTACTAGCTTTAAATACCATGCTATTATCATCCAGCTCTTTATATGCTTTTAAAGCCGATTGCCGAAGGTCTCTATCATGCGAAAGATATCAGGCCTCATTAGCATTTCTTAATTTTTGTATTACATACTCGGGAATTTTCAACAACTTTTATTTTTTGGTTCTTCCTGTCTCCAATTGATTAGCCCTTCTCCGTAGTTGATGTTCAGAAGACGCAAGTTTAAAGTAATGTTGAACATTACCAAGTTTACGCTTTTTTCCGTTGTTATTCCAAAATTCCACCGCTCTTCTCTTTCAATCTAGATCAAAGTCTTCGTCACGCTGTGAATAAACTCCAAAATATGATCCTTCAGACCATTCCTGATCTTTATTGACCTCATCAACTGCTGCTATTTCACGGTCCTTAAACGGAAACGAAAAATCCAATGATACTTCTTCCTAGACTCCAACTTCAGAGGACTCAAATATGCTATCTAGTAGCATTTTTTGAATTGATTCTTTTAACTGCATTCTTTTAATTAAATTTCCTCTCTAGTTACGGGAGTTTCCATCAAGTGCATTATATGAAATGTTGCTAGCAATATATTTAACACATTCATAGGATTAAATATCAGATGAAAAAAATTCCAAAAATTCGTTACAAAATAAATGCATGGATATGTTTAATTCTCACTATAATGCGACTCAAGAAGCGACTGAAAAACTGGTGAAAAAATATCCACAAAACAAAGTCTTTTATCACAGCCACGTCAACTGATTCCTATGCTATTTTCAGACGTAGTAAACAATGTTATAAAACTCGTAGCTCGTGAATTCTGACACCAAGTTCATACGATAACGCAGCTGATTGTGAATAAAAACAAATGCCTTAGTCATAATATGTAATAATTACTCAAGAATGAAATCATTTGTGTTCCCCACAAGTGTTTATTTTTTCTATTTTTCAAATAGAGATACTTTAACCCCTCTATGGCAAACCCCAATTTTGCACTAAAATATGCCTCGGTTTTCACGAAATAATATTTGCATAGTCTTTTCACGCGTTTTTCCAATTTCACCTTTTTGCATACGTATTTTTTCACTAAGGGTAGTTTAAAACATAAATAAGGATGGTTGGTCGTTAAGAAGTTATCAATTATCAATTTCTGATAAAAAATTAATGTTTAGCAAGCTTGTAAAGTGAAATAGAATGAAAAAGTATTGTTCTAGTCAGAAATTTTCTTGTTCTCCGAAAAAAACTGGAGGGGGTAGTTTTGCCCTTTAAATATGAAAGGAGCGATGTAAAGATTTTGGATTATTACCTTTCTATATTTTGAAAAATGTGATGATCTGCATAGATTGGTTTTAAATCAACCTAGAAAAATATAAGTGTTGATTATTTTTTGGTCCTCTACAACATATCCAAGAACAAAAAAAAATCGAAGCCGGACATCTGAAAAAAATTCCTGAGAGTTTTTCAACAAATATTTAAATTATTTTTATGTTCTTAAAAAAATAATTCGTAAAAACTAACTTTTTTAGAAATATTAATTACATGTTCATATGGATTGTTTTTTAATAATATAAAAATAATTCAAATGTGCATTAAAGACATCCCAATAAGTGGAATAGGTGATTAATGCTTCTTTATAACAAATTTTTCCGCATATCTCCATAAATATGCATAATTAAATGAAAAAATATAATCAAAAACTACTCATTTTAATGAGCCAGATATTTTATAATCTGTATAATTTCTCGTTTAATCTACCGTTTTCGAGAAAAATTTATTTTTCTGTGAAAACTGACAATTTCGCGCTGAGTGACCTCGAAATATTATCCGATTAATTTCTCCTTCCACGTAGTTTACTTTTAAGCCAAAAGGAACAAAAAAATCGAAAATAAGAGTTAAGATGAGGACTTCTTCTGTTTTTAAACTCAATTGTTCTTTAAAACTCAACTTTTTTGTTCAATTGTTGTCTCCTTGAGCTGAAAGCTCATCTTTCATGCTAGAAAAATGATGTTTTTGGTTAAAAATTCATCTTTCTTGGTTAAAAACATTTTTTTTCTTGGAAATTCAACTTCTCAGGATGGAAATTCAACTGTCCTCTAAAAAATTCATCTTCTTGATTTGAAAATTCAACTATTTGGTTGAAAATGCAACTCTTTCCGATTGAAAATGATTTTTTCTTTGTGTAAATTCAACTTTTTGGTAGAAAATCATCTTTCTTGGTTGAAAGTTATCCTTTTTTTGAAAATTCATCTCTTATGGTAAGAAAGTCATCTTTATTAGTCAAGAATTCATCTTTCTTGGTTGAAAATAACTTTTTTGTTAAAACTTAAAATTTTCAAGCCTGAAAATTCAACTCTCTTCTAACAAATTCGTCTTTCTGGGTTTAAAATTCATCTTTTCGGGTTCAAAAGTCAAGTGTTTTCTGAAATATAAAAAATTTATAAAAGTAACATCTACCAGTCAAAAATCATGATTTTATATAATTTATTTAAATTTAATGACAATTTACAAAGTATAAAAATTTGTTGATTGTTGTGTAGATTTCGAAGGATAATTATTGGTGTAAGTTTAAACTTTTAGAAACCTTTCCATCAATGAAAAAATCGTTACCAATAAGAAAAATATCATTTAAGCTAGCGCGAGTTGAAGTGGAAAATATTGAAATTGGTTGTATTCGAAAGAAAGAACGAAACTATCAGTCCTTAAAATTGAAATTCGAACGATTTTTCGAATTGACTTTCAGTACAATACTTCTCAGGCTGAATCCACGCATATCCCCTTTTGATCGGGAGTGATGCATTCCTAGAAGAATTTAAGAGAATCAGGGTTTTTCCTTCTCCAAATCCAAAAATTATATACACTCATCTTTCGTTACTGTGCCGGCCTCGGGTCTGGCTGTCAGTAACGAGCGCTATATTCAACCGGATTTAAAGCGACAAGTGAGCACTTTAACGTCGACGCTCAGGACTGCATATTTAGTCTCTGAACGCTGAAGCCGGTACAAGAACGGGCGGCACAGTAACGCGAGAGGAGTATATGGTATATTCTTTCTCTGCATAGTAAAAACTATCGATTAAAACCAAAAATAGTCAAATTGACATGACATAAAAAGTCGTGAGACAACAAACACGCGAAAAACGAGTGGAAACACAGCAGCTTCAATGTGGACAAAGTGAATGAATGAAGTCGTAGATTATCATAGTTAACTGGCTGATCTAACTGATTTTGTTCGTTTGACATTTGTTAAACAATTAATCGGTAGAAGCACACAGCACAACTTTCAATAATTAAATTGAAGAAAAGAAAAGTAGAAAAATGTCGAAAAAGGTACAAACGATGAAAATTGGATGATATACACGAGTGGAGGTATAAGGTCAGGTCAGTTTAGGTTATTACGACCTGTCACCTGGGTCTACCTGAGTGCGATGCGAGGACATGAATTATTTCGGAGCAAACACGACTCCCGGGATTTTAACCCCATGACCCCCTTTTGTGGGGTCTTGCATGATCCTAGGTGGATACATGCTATTCAGGGAATTCTCTAGGAATAGGACATTACTCCTTTGTTGAGTATGAACCAGCAGTGTCAGGGCATGACGAAGAAAGAGAGATACAGAGTGAAACAATGATCACCAAGTTCCAACAACTTGGAGGTCCGAGAGACTGGTTGTTTCCTCTCTTTTGGGATTTCTAAATAGAGAAACTTTCCGAGAAAGCTAGCATTCAAGTGTGAATAAGCTGCTTCTAATCCTCTCACCTCTTTTCCTAAGAGAAGCATTCTTAAGTCATAAAAGTAGGCAGACAGGGGGAGTTCTATATCAAGATTCCTACTTTGCCGACTTTAAAACCAATCTACAGCTCATTTGGTTCATGTCCGTGCTAAGTTTCTATGATGTTCTCGAAGGCTATTAAATTATCCACCAATATATAGAGAGAAAGCAATAAATAATCCTTGTTTTCAATCAACTATATTACGCAGTAGAAAAAGCAAGAACGTATTAAAATATAACCTTGAAAATGCATCATTGAAATGATACATAACCTTCAAGTTGTTCACGCGAAAATCGTTTCTCACAATTGTGCATTATAATTTTATGACATCGTCGGGACCTTCGACAACATTCTAGAAACTTAGCGCGGATATTAGGGCGGAAAGAAATTTCTTCTTTTTCAAATTTGGAGGTGATCGAAAAGTTTTAGTTTAGTACCCAGATTTCTCACAAAAAGTTATAGATGAACACAGATATATCTCACGTTCGCGCATCCACGATAAAGCTCAAAATAACGAATAATAGCAAATTTTTCGTTATTTTGGTAAGAAATCAATTTTTTATAGATGAAAAGGGTTCTGAAAATTAGTATTTACAACTATAATTATCTTCCGAAAGATATGCAGCAATGAAAAGTCCATATACATCGTAAATTGTTATTAATGTTAAAAAAAGGAGAAAAATCACGTTTGTACT
>JAUMHM010030508.1:0-35253 GCA_032362435.1 Melikaiella ostensackeni
ATCGAAACCACACACAAAGATAGATGTACACAATACGGCGTCACTTCAACAAATGTCAAGCTATCAAGCTGAAAATCCGACAAAACGTCAATGACACTTCTACCAACACAACAAAAAAAGAAAAAATGAAATCGGCCGAACGAGAGCGCCACACGGTGACGAGTCCTAAAACTTTTTGATCAAGGTGGTAATTCCCTTAACTAAACGTATTTTTCTTAATGCACTGGCGAGCGAGGTATAAAATTTTATTTTAAACCCCCTTTTCAACTTTAGGCGACTCGTTACGGACTTTTCTAACGTAAATTCCCCTCCTCTGCATTTTACTGTTACTCTAAGTAATACTGAAACAACAGCTAAATTTCTCCTTCTAATCCCCGTAACTAAACCTATTTTTCTTACAGCACTGGCGAGCGAAGCATAACATTTTCTCTTTAACCCGGTTTTCAACTTTAGGGGAAGCGTTACTGACTTTTCCAACTTAACTTCCCCGACTCTACAATTGATTTTTACTTTGACCAGGTCATACCTTCTGCTCACATTTTCCACTTATCACTCATCACTAATTCTTAACTAAAAATCTACATAATTTGTCGAATTTTTAACATGCTTCACTTACAGAAAAATGATGTTATTTTCTCCAAAAATCATTATGACCAGTAATCGACAAGCTAACATCAAAATATTATTAATTCTTCACTTACTGTGTCTACGTCTTTATCTAAAACATGATGCCACAGTACACCTACCTCGACATTGACACATTCTCTGCTTGTCACTTTTACACACTTATTCCCTAATTGTCATTTCAACATTTTTCTAAAACCTCATTGTACTTTACCCTCCACCAAAGAAATCCTCACCAAAATCCTACTTCTACTTTTGCTTTACTTGTCCAACATCCTCATGCTTTACTTTTTCCAGACCTCTATCTCAATTTACTAGAAGAATTACTAACATTTTCACTCACAATTTAGACCCCGTTCCAAGCTACACCCCCTCACATTCATCCATTTCTTAACTGAAAATTTATATAATTCGTGAAATTTTTAACACTCTTTGTTTACTATCTCCAATCTTTGTTCATTGAAAACATTTTGTACTCCGCTCCCTTTCAACCTATTCACATTACTCTGCTTTTTCTTTTAACATTCTTCACTTTATCCCCCTCCACTTTGCTATGCTTTTAAAATTTTCCTTTATCATTTTAAACTTTTCTTATTCTTCATCCCATTTCTCCTGATTTTTCTTCTTTTCCTCTGCCCACCCTCTTCCAGTCACCTCCATTTTTCAATTTTCTTCCTTCCGCTACCTAATCGACTACTTCCACGTGCACCAGTTTCATCATTGTCCTTTTTCCTCCTGGCGAAAAATCAATGAAAACGCTTAACCAATATAAATAATTGGTTTAATCTAAAAAATTATCATTATTAAAAATATTCATAAACAAATGCGAAGATTTAACTCTTTTTCAGGGTTGCTTATTTTGTCAAGATGAAAATCAAACGAAATTTAATGTTTTATGATACACAATCCTGAATCTTTATGAAACATCATTATTTATCATTTTTATAAACCAATTTCGTGAACAAACCTCAAGCGAACCTCAATCACTTATTGCAATAGACTGTTCCAGGTACCAACACATTGTAGAAAAAAATATTCGCAATTTTTATAAATAAATATGCATAAGCAATAGGTATTGAGATTCGTAGTAAGTAATTTTTATTGTTTGCTAATCCATTTGCTATTAGCCGAACCCAGAGCCAACGAATAAATTCTGTCTTAAATTTATTTCGTTACTATAGCTGCAGCTGCGGGAAGCAAGGTTTTGGTGCTCCTCTTTTTCGTGTCACTATTCTGATAATACATCATCAGTGGATTAGAAGACTCCCACAAATAATGAGCCACATCGAAATTGGTAGCTGTCCTGGAATTCTTCCTTGATCGGTATTCCCTGCATGCTTTGATGTCCTTATCCCTTCCTTTTTAAGCTTCTTCAGAGAGTTTTCAATAAGTAGTATAGAAGCTTGTAAAATTTCAGCGCCTTGAATTAAAACCATGTGAATAGAGACTGGCATATAGTACCATGGATATTCCCTTAAAAACAATTCTGCAGTTTTAGAAGTGAGACCCTCGAACTTCTTAGGCTCCAAGTCTTCATCAGATGGTAGCAGCTGAAGTATCACATGAAAATTTCAATCAAATTGTCTTTTATCACCCGTGATTTCACCAACCTTTTTGAAATTTTTGAAAGAAGTCCGCGCAGTTTTTCCGTCCCTGGTTGATCCTGCTTCTTGTTCTGGAAAATTTACCATGATCCTTAATTCTGCCTTCAATTTTCTTTGAATTTTTGCCTTTCTTGCTTTGTTTTTTGCTTCATTTTTAATTGCTTTATTTTTATTTCTTTTAACTGACATACTTTAAGTTGTAGCCTGTAAAACATGTGTAATGTGCGATCTAAAAACCAAATCCACGCATGCAAGGCTGGCAATCCGAACTTGGAAAAAGTAGCGTTCTCTTCCTTCAATTTAAATTTCTTTATATCATTCACCTCCTTTGATAAAAATTCACAGATGCAACAAACAGAATAAGATGATGATTTTATAATTACTGAGCGTACTTTCCTACCAATCATAGTACAAACTACTTTATGACTTATCAGAAATATTATTCCATTTCCTTCAACTTTTGTTGTAATAAGATTTCTTATCTGCTCATTCATTTTTTTTTTCAAATTCATACAAAATTTTCTCTGTCGTTTCTTGAGCGAGTTCGAATGCAATTAATCGAACAGATTTCGGCCAGGAATGCTTCTCGTTTTCCCAAAAAATCAATGAATTCTCTGAAGGAATCCTGTAGTCGAAAAGCAACTAAGGATATCAGGAATATGCTTCAATCAAAAGTTCCTTCTTTAAAATTCTGCTTATATTGAGATTGACTAGAAGTTCCGTCGAAGGCCCATTTACAAATCAATTCCTAATTGACAGTACTTTTCAATTTTAAATTATCTGGAATCATGCAAAATTTGATTTGCAGAAGACCCACTTTTCTGGCTTGCAAATGTGGGACTTGAACTTCATTCTTTCGAAACACTTAAATCTGCATTCTACTCAGAGCTTCCTGATGCATCTGAAAAACTATATCCAATTTTGTGCCAGAGATTTGATGGTTCAAGAACATTGCACATTCTTTTTTTCCGCATACAGCATTCATCAAATTTGTTTGCTTTCTTTTCCTGACCATACTTGGGACATTCAGCGGCTGTATCTAGAATCTCAAATTTCGAATTCAACCAATCCTTGTGTTTCCTGGAAAAAGCTTCTTTCACGTACAAAGATGATCTCCTTTTTTTTCAAAAAATTTGGTATGAAATAGCAACTTAATTTCAGCGCTAATGATCGAACTTGATATGAGTTCAAATCGTACTTACTTTTCAAGAAACCTAATAATGCATGAGGAGTCATATCAGTACTGTTTTTAAATACATTGCACAATTTTTTGTGTTTCTCAAAGGTGTTCTATATAGGAGGAAATCAAAATCACAAAAAAGCATCCCGGTAGGGTGCCTATCGAGGGGTTAATTGCACTTGCAAACTGGTATATACTTTCTCTGCAATCTTATGCAATCTCGTGAAATCCCATGCAATCTTTAGAATCCCTTGTAATCCCACACTATCTCTATAAAATCTCGAGCGATCTCTATAAAATTTTCTGCAATCCCATACGATCCCCTCTAATACTTCCTTACAAAATTATAGGAAATTCAGTATAAGTCTATAATGATTTTCCTACAATGAATTACGTACGATTTTTCGTGATTCTAAAAAAAATCATTGTAGAAAATCATTATAAGAAAATCATTATAGAAATAAATAATGTTACAGTATTAGAAGAATCAATTTAAAAAAAAAGAAATTACAAACAAACTATTCCTTTACTTATTGTAGGATTTCGAATTATTTCAAGAGATTTCACAGGATTCCAAAAATTTTAAGAAATTCTACCAAATTTCAAAAGAGTTGAAAGATTTAAAACACGTCAATGAATTATTATTCCAAGGAATTGTAAGGGATTTCAAAGAATTTCCACGGATTTTAAGCGATTTCTCAAGATTTCACACAAATTTCACGAGATTTGAAGTGATTTTAAGGACTTCCAAACATGTCAGCGGATTTCAAGGAAGTTTCAAAGGATTTCAAAGGATTTTGAGGGACTTCCTTGGATTTTAAGGCTTTCAAAAGAATCTCACAGCAAAACATTTCAAAGAATCTCAGAGGATTTGAAAGACTTCCAAAAATTTCCTGGGATTTTAAATGAATTCAAAGGATTTCAAGAGATTTAAGAAATTTCAAGGGATTTTAAAGAATTTTGTAGGATTTCAAAGATTTCACGAGATTTCCAGAGAATTGTAGAAAATAAATTAAATTAAATTAAATTCCAAGGGATTCCTAGCGATTCCGAAGATTTCAAGGTATTTCAAGGAATTTCATAACATCAAGAGATTTCTAATAATTTCTGCTTATTTTGATGAATTTTAATGATATTCGATGATTTCAGGAAATTTTAAGAGATTTCTAGAGAACTAAATTCTAGACAATCAAATTTTAAAGGATTCCTAGCGAAACCAAAGATTTCAAGGGGTTTTAAGTTATTTCAAGGAATTCCACAGAATTTAAAAAATTTTATTGAATCTCCAAGGACTTCTAGGGGTTCTAAATAATTTGAAGTCATTTTAAAATTTCAAGAAATTTCAAAGAATATTGTTCGATTTCCAAAGATTTCAAGGTATTTCTAGAGAACTAAATTCTAGGAAATAAAATTTCAAGGGATTCGTAACGATTCCAAAGCAAAGGTTTCAAGGGGTTTTCAAGTATTGCAACGATTTTCTTAACAGTTTTTTTTCAGACAACTCCTATGAAGAAGTCGAATTGAATTTATATTCAAGAAATTTCGAATGATTTCTACTTATTCAAATGGATTTTCACAATTTTCCAAACACTTTAAGGGATCCTTAGGGATTTTATTGAATATTTAGGAAGGTTTATGGCTCAAATAAAATTTTATATTAAAGGATTTCTACGGATTTCAGCAATTTCGAGGGATATGAGAAATTTAAGATATCTTAAGGAATTTAAAAGATTTAAAGTTATCTAATCAGATTCAGAAGTTTTTCAAGAGAGTGAAAAAATTCAAGGGACTTCAAAGTGTTTTGTAGAACTTCCAATGATTTTCAGGAATTTCTAGAGAACTTTAGCAAATAAGTTAAATTAAATTGAATTTCAAGCGTATCTTAGTAATTCCAAAGATTTCCAAAGTTCTGAAGGTATTTCAAAAAATTTCACAAGATCTAAAAGATTTTATTGAATTTCCAAGGATTTCAAAGAGGTCCAAAAAATTTCAAGACACTAAAAAAATTTCAAGGGATGTCAAAGAATTTTGTAGAATTTCCAAAGATTCCAAGGGACTTCTAGCGATTCCAAGGCAAAGGTTTCAAGGAATTTTAAGGTATTTCACTGAGTTTTTGAACGGGTTTTGAAATTAATTTAATTATTGATCTTAATTTAATTTATATTTAAGAGATCTCGAATAATTTCTACTTATTTTAATGGTTTTTGACGGTTTCCAACTACTTTAAGGGATTTTAAGGAATGTCAACGAATTTCTAGAGAACATTAGGAAATAAATTCAACTTTATTTCAAGGGGTTTCGACAATTTCAAGCGATATGAAAGACTAAACAAAATTTCGCAGAATTTTGAAGATTTCAAGTTGTTTTTGAAAGATTCCAAAGAATTTCAAGGGATTTCTAGAGAAATAAATTCTAGAGAATAAAATTCCAGGAATTTTCTACCAATTTCAAAGCAAAGATTTCAAGGGACTTTGAGGTACTTCGCAGAATTTCACAATATTTAAAGGATTTTATTAAATTATCCAAGGATTGAAATGAATTTTGAATGATTTCTACTTATTTTAATGGATTTTTACGATTTTCAAAAATGTCAAGGGATTTTAAGGGATTTCAACGAATTTCTAGAGAATTTCAGGGAATAAATTCAATTTATTTCATTTTCAAGAGAATCTGAATGATTTCTACAGATTTGTAACTATTTCAAAGTAATACAAAAAGGGTTTAAAGATTTTGAGGGATTCTACGGATTTGAACAGATTTTAAAGACTTTCGCGATATTCTCTTATTTTTCAACGTTCTCTTGTTTCCATTAACAGCCAGTTTCACTTCTTCCAATATTTACGATAAACTGAACTCTCAAACCCATTCCTATATTTTTTTCTAATTATTGTGATAAAAAGTGCCCAAAAATAAGTTTTTTAGTAGAAATATATGCAACAAATATAATTATGAGTGAAAAATATAACAGAAGTCAATTATAAAATTCAGTCTAAGCTATTTGAAAAGTCTAGTCACATCACATTTGATTTATAAATAGGGTTTGGGGAAAACTTCTGGTCTGTCCATATATAAGCAGAATTTACCGACTACGAGTTTTAATACCTATTGTTTCTGCACATTTATTTATAACATTTGTATATATTTTTTACAATGTTTGAGTACCTGGAACAGTCTGTTGCAGTAAGTGACAGACAAAAGATAATTTTTTTCCCACGAGACTGCATATTAATGGTTATTGTTAATGTATTTCATACTTACCAATAACAATTAATAACTAAAAGGACAAATTATCATTGCTGTGGAATGACCTGGTCCCAAATAATATTATATTATTATTAATAGTAAATTTCCTGCGGGCAAAAATTATGATCTTGAGGATTGTTCACGAAATTCGTTCATAAAAATTATAAATAATAATTTTTTATACAGATTTAGAATTAAATATCATGAAGCTTCGAATTTTGTTTGATTTTCATCTTTGAAAGAAATTAACCCTAAAAAAGAATTAAATCTGCGCATTTGTTCATGAATATTTTCAATAATAATCATTTTGTTTATTAAACTAATTACTTACATCGGTTAGGTATTTCTATTAAATTTTTAACAATTCGAAGTTTATTTGCAGTGTTTTCAATTCATTGAAACAATAATACTTCGATTTTCCGTCTTTTCCCAATTTTCACATTACTTTATTATTTTTTGAATAAACAAAATAAAAAATCGGCAACCTCACGTTTGTTGGGAATTCCATACTATGTAATTTGAAAAAAAGCGAATCGCTTGAATTTGAAAAAAAAATCTTTGAAAAGCATAACCTCTGATAAAGTTCTTCTCAGTGATGGGTAAGTTACTTTTCAAAAGGAACTAGTTATAGTTACCATTACGTCACGAAGAAAGTAACTAGTTATCGTTACGATAGTTGAATTTTTAATAAAAAAACTCAATTTTCAACCGAAAAAGGTGAATTCTCAATGGAGAATGTAAAAGTTAATATTCCAAACAAAAAACAGATGAATTTCACAACTAGAAAAGTTATATTCAACCGAAAAAATTATTTTTATCAAAAAAGTTAAACTCTCAGTCAAAAGAGAGGAAAAATCAACCAGATTGTTAAAATTTTAAGCCAAAAAGGCAAGTTTTCAACAAAAAAAGATGATTTTTAACCAAATGATAAAACTTTTATCCAAAAAGATGAATTATCCATGAAAAATGTAAGAGATGAAATTTCAACCAAAAAAGAAGAATTTTTTACAAGATTATTTAATTTGAAACCAAAAAGATGAATTTTTAACAAAATACATGGATGTTCAGCTAAAAAAGATCGAATTTCAACATAATTGTGTAATATAAAACCAAAGAGATGAATTTTCAACCAAGAAGATTAATTTTTCACCAAAAAAAGACGTATTTTAATCAAAATATATGAATTTTTAACTGAAAAAAAAATCAATATTCAGCCAAAAATGTTATAGTTGAATTTTCAATTGAAAAAATTAAGTTTTAACGGAAAAAGATGAATCTTCAACGGAGAATCTAATGGTTGATATTTCAATAAAAAAGAACAGTTTAATTTTGAATCAGAAACAGTTATATTCAACCAAAAAAGTAACTTTTATCGAAATACTTAAACTTTCAGGCAAGAGAGGAAAAAATCAACCAGATTGTTAAAGTTTGAAGCCAAAAGGCGAGTTTTCAACAAAAAAGTTGAATTTCAGCCAAATAATAAATTTTCATTCAGAAATGTGAATTATCAATGAATAATGTAATAGATGAAATTTCAACCAAAAAAGTCGAATTTTGAACAACATTGTTCAATTTGAAACCAAAGAGATGAATTTTCAACAAAATGCATGCATTTTCAAATACAAAGGATCAATTTTCAACAAAATTGTGTAATTTGAAACCAAAGAGATGAATTTTCAACCAAGAAGATTAATTTTTTGCCAAGAAAAACGTATCTTAATCAAACATATGAATTTTCAACTAAAAAAGGTCAATTTTCAGCCAAAAATGTTAGAGTTCAATTTTCAACTTAAAAAATAAATTTTCATCGAAAAAAGATGAATCCTCAACTAAAAGTGTAAAAGTTCATATATTTCAACACAAACAGTTAATTCTAAGTCAAAAACAGTTTACCTGTAATTCAACCAAAAAACTAATTTTTAACAAAACAGTTGCATTTTGAAACCAATGAAATGATTTTTTTTGAAAATAGTTCAATTTTGAGCGAAATAATTAAATTTTCAACTAAATCATAAAATTTGTGACCAAAAAAGATGAATTTTCAACTAAAATATATAACTAAAATAACTGGAATAGTTAGATTTTCGGTTGAAGAAATTCATTATCAACCAAAGAGAAATGAATATTTAACTCTGAAAATATGTCTTTATTTCTTTCTAAGTGTTTTTATAGATTTTAGAAAAATTTGTATCCCAGGGTGGGAGAAAAATTTCAATTTTCCTATATTGAGCTGTAAATTTCTATGGCTATCTGCCGCCACAATTTCAATAGTGAAAATGAAAAAAATAGTTGGAAATACAATAAAATTGATTGATTGTCGTTAAAAAGACTTGTGAACTATACTTCGAAAGCAACTAAAAAAGTAACGGTTTCTATAGTTACTATTACTGAAAAAATTTAACCAGTTACCAATTTGTTGCTTACTTACAAAAGTCATTTCATTACCACTATCAGTACCAAAAAAAAGTAACTGTAACTAGTTAAAAGGAACTACTTACTTCCTATCCCTGGTCTTTTCGCGTAATAGTACATCACATTAAAAGTCTTTAAAAACGAGAAAATATGTTTGTAATATCTGTGTTATAGGCTCATTAGAGACAGTTATGTAAACAAGTAAAAAAAGAGGGAGAGAAAAGAAAGAGACGACCAGTTGCCTTATTTTTTCTCCGTCTTCTTTATACTACGGGAATCCAACATGTTTCGAGATCATTTAGACCTCCTCATAAGAAACATTTAATACGAAGCTAAGGCAATATGTTTTGGTCTGACTTTATTTTTATTTCATTTTAAAATTAATATGAATCTTGGCTGGGACTTTATCTTTTTCAGAAAATACTATCTTTCAAAACTTTTTTGGAAAATTTTGTACATGCTTTTTATCTTAGTTGAATAATTGAATGAAAACATTTTATTTCTCATGGAAATCTAATAAATCTATTAAAGGTCATCAAATTTTCTACTTTTTCTGATAATCATGAAGTCAAAACCCAGTCTGTTGCTTATATCATAAATATTTATCGGAAAAACTCCGTGAGCTTTGCATTTCGTTAGTCAATTTTTCTGTTTCTCAGTTCGATTCAATTTTTTACTTGTGTAAAAGAGAGGATTATTTTCCTAACAGAAGTGTCCATTATATTTCTGCCTGATCCTTAACTTCTCACAATCTCTGTAAAATCCATGATGAATATAAACGGAAATATAAAAAATAGTTTTTTGATACACTTAGCTTGTAATTTGTTTCTGTCTATTGATCAATTGTACTTGATCCTTTTCTTCCTGATGTTTAATAAGAGATCGTTCATATACTACGCAAAGAATTTTTCTTTTGTTCAAATAAAGACGAGAATAGAATTGCCCTGAAATTAAAATGGAGACAATGATATAAACAAAAGAAAAACGTGTTACGTAATATATGAACGATCCCTGAGCGTATGATAATTTCTCTAGTCTTCAATACGTATTTTATTTCTAAAAAACTGGTTAAGAACACTCAGTCCTTACTATTTTAATTTGTGCGTTTTAGTTTTTGTACACTGAATCAAAAGCGAGGATCTGTGAAATAATATTTTGTAGAGAGTTTCCGAAACTCCAGCTCATCAATACGGCGACTGAACTGTTACGAATCACAATAAATACTGACGGAAACCAGAAACGTCTTTTTTCATGCTGAAATTTGTTTTTTAGTCAGTGAAGGCTATTTTTCTGAGAGTCGAAAGAGAGTGCATCGCTCGTAAATTCCATATGTTTTCTAAGTCTGTTATTTACTTTACGAGGTACACTCGAACTCCAATATAAGGACATTTTCGGGAGTTGCTTCGCACTGACCTTGCCCCTAAACCAGATCTCTCGAAACGTAAACAGTTAGGGCCGTGTGAACTCGCTGAACACTAAAAATGAACTGACACATGTGCTGACAGCTGATGGAATTATTCACTGCGGTCTTTCCTCCTTTTATCGCTCCGCTACTGGTGGCGATGCACTGTTTACACTTCCCGCTGCTCCCTGCCCGCTGAGAAACTGCGGGGAACAGCAGTTCTAGGAAGGCTTAAGCTGGATGGAACTATATCAGAGTTCGAGTGTATATTTCGCAAAAGGATATATGCCGTAAGACGTAAAAAGTGGATTTTCACGATAAATGTGTGCAACGTAACCTCACAAGGGAAAGGCCTCCTCTGCGACATTGACTTTTTGATAAGACTATCATCAATCGATGGTACGTCAAAAATAATTAGATACGTGTCCCGGCTCCTTTGTGAGTTGGCCCTTGTTTAAGAATTATGAGCGTTTGAAAATCACGGTCGCCGCGGCTGCCCAAGGTTTACCGAGTCGCGAGCGGTTGTTTTCACCAAGCGCCGCCGCTGCAGTGGTAAAGGGCCTGCCGAGCGACCACGCTGCCGCTGGTTCAAATCTTCTTGTCGACATTTTTTTTTATATATATATTTTATTTTTCGCATTTTAAACATGTCAAATAATCATTTGTTGATGCTCCCCCGGCGATTTTTTTTCAATAATAGTTAAATTATTGGGGAATAAATATTATCCAGAAATGTTATACACATCAGAAGCAACGTGTTAAATTTGATAGCGTTCAAAGAGACATCTGCGGTGTTTCAGGAAAACTGAGTGTGCGTATTTATTCTGCCTCTTCTGAATCCGATTTCGGACCTGTTGTCACGATTTATGGGAGAGGGGAGAGAGTCGGGCCAGTTGCCCCTATCGTCGATTCTCATGCATGATATTTATTCCCCAATAATTCAACTGTTTAAAAAAAAAGAAAATTAATCGCCCGAAAAGCATCGAAAAATGATTATTCGACATTTTTACAATGCGAAAAATATAAAAAAATATATGAAAAAGAGTGTCGACAAAAAGATTTGATCCAGCGGCAGCGTGGTCGCTAGACAGGCTTTTTACCGCTGCACCGGCGACGCTTGATGAATCAAAACGAGCGCGACTCGGTGGACCTTTGGCAGCCGCGGCGACCGTGATTTTCAAACGCTCATAATTCTTAAACAAGGGCCCACTTGCGAAGAAGCTGAGACAAGTGTTTCATTATTTTTGACGTACTATCGATTGATGATAGTCTCATCAAGAAGTCAATGTCACAGAGGAAGCCTTTCCCTTGTTAGTTATGGAGGAGCTAGAGACTGACGTCCTAAAAAAAATGGGATTCGGAAATCTCTTATTCTACCTTTGCGTGGATGACATCTTCAGCTGCGTTCCTGAAGAAAAGGTAGACCAACTCCTCCTGTCTTTTGATGACTACCACAAAAATTTACAATTTACAATAGAAACTGAAAAAAACAATAGATTAAATTTTCTAGATACAACGATTATCAGAACTGATAACTCTTCAATTACTGACTCGCGCAGAAAGTAGGTTGGTTCAGGCAGATACACAAGATTTAATTCTAATATTAGTATTGAAAAAAATTGATGTCATTATCTCGTTAACCGGTAGGGCGATTTGTCTAGTTGATGCTAGATTCAGAGAGAAAAACTTAGGAATTGTCGGCGACTTACTAAAGCTCAAGATTATCCTGAAAACTTCATACATAAATATATTGACAAAAGAGTTGCTTTTTCAGAGAACAAAAATTAGAATCCAGTTGATATAGTTAATGTCTCAAGTTTAGGATATGAAAAGATAGTGGTCATACCATTCACTAAAGAACTTTAATGCTTCTATGAGAATGTTTATAGCCATTTTCTGCCGAACCGGCAGATACATTAAAATTAATATCCCTGAACACATCAATGACTAAAAATGATAAGAGAAAAACTGAGCTTGTAATTCACTCACACGACCACGACCACAACCACAAATTTTTGTTTGAAAAAACTCATATTATTACTGAATACGGCAGGACCAAAAAAGGCAAGTCAAAAGCGCAGATAGTTCTGAAAGAGAGAGACAAAGAAACGGAGGCACAGGAGAAATATAACAGAATGATGCAATCAAAGTATAATCTTAAATGCAAGTGGGTGAGAGTGGAAGAAAGACCAAAATATTTAAAAGAAAAAAGGGAAAAAGTAAGTCAGAAGGTAATAGGGAGGGGTAGATGTGGGAACATGGATGACTGGAACAGATACTGGTTGGATGAGGAGAAGAGATCCTGTAAGTCGCCAGGCAAGAAGAGTTGTGAGAGGAGGGGCACGGATCCAGATGATCGGCTTTCCTTCTCAAGAAGGCGGAGTAGTGTGCAAGGTGTAGGAGAGAGACAAAGTTGATACAAAAGTTATATACAAAAAGTAGGTAAACTGCGAGCAGTTGGAAAGTACAGAGTACTCGCACAAAAGTGAAGAGCGGAAGTATAAAATGGGAAACTGAGAGGTACGCAGAGACAAAGTGGGGAAGGGCACGGATTTGCGTAATCAGTACCCTTTCTCGTATATTTAAAAAGGATAATAGACGTTAAAAAACGGAAGGATAAGCAAAGTTAAAACCATGTAAAGGGCGAGTGAAGGGCAGGTGTACAGATTCTGAGATGACAAGAGCATAGAGTGTGGATGGAAAGGCAATATATGTAGAATGTAAGAATGTATGAAGAAAGTAAAAAGGTGGGAAAATTTGTTAGAATATAAGGAAAGTTAAAATGTAAACTACGTTAAGGAAAATGTAATTATGAAGAGAAGTGTATAGTGAACATGTAATCAATTCTATGCCGAAAGGCTGAATTTAATAAAAATACAATACAATACAAATACATGAAAATGAATTTTTAAGAGATATTACACATTAACAAGAACATTAATACTGCCGTGAAAAACAAGAAAATCCGTAACTTACATTTGAGATTTGGCACCTAATTCGCAATTGTTCCTAATATATATCGCACGAAAACCATTGACTCCGCTTGACTTTTGTAGATGGCGCACACTTGAATTATCATGTGATTTGCAGTGAGATTAATTTTTCTCCACTACCCCCCCCCCCCCCCGGGACGTTTGAATATACATCGGAATGTGTTTGCCCATTGATTATAATTAAACTAAAAAATGCATACACCATTCACCAAAGGGGGGAAATTGAAAACAAAAGTTAAAAAGTACACAAAACTTTTCAAAATTATTTTTACACACGTGAGACTCTCATTTTGGAGATTTTTTACACCTACGCACGAAAGAGGAAAAGACCGTAAGAGTGAAAGAGATGAAGAGCAGCTTATCCACAGTCTATCTCTTTCACTCTTACGGGCTTTTTCGCTTGCAGCAAAGGTGTAAAACATGTTAATTCACTTCCGCGTTCGTGCGACTGTCCGTGCACTAATGAGACAATATGGTGTAATAAAGTCATTTCTGTTTTTTAAAACAATTTAAACCAACTTTTCGATTTTTTTACTCGAACTTCTACCACCACCTTTCTTTTTTCATGAAAGGCTATTTTTACTCGTGCTATGCATAGACCCTGTACTGTCTTCTCCCTCGCTTCTATTGTAGGCGGCAAAATTTTAGATTTTCGTAAAAACGATACGTCATGAGACGGAGAAGAAGAGAGGCGAGGTGATTCCGGTGCAGATAAAACACTGCGTTTCCAATATTCTTTGTTCCCCACGATTTCTCGCGGTGAACCGTGTTGTTGAAGAACCACGACAAACTGGTGTTTCCCGACTGGATTGAAGGTTTTTCTAAATTTTAATGCACCGTTTATCAATTCTGAAATATTTGGCTCTTTGATACGCTTCTTATCAATAACAATTTTATCACGTTCATTCAACTTCATACGCTCACGAGCGTCAGATTCAGAAAAATGTTCAAGTAATACATTTCATTTCAGAGCACATTCACATATTCATTCAACAAGTTTTGCCTCAGTTGTATGCAGAATCGCACCGCGTTGATTAGAATCCAAGAGACAGAGTGCATGAAGTGCTATGGTCTTTTTTTTCACCAATATATTTACGTGTCTTAAGCGCCATAACAAACGTATAACTGGCATTTTTTCAGAGTCACCACTACTGTTTATACATTTCTGCGGGAATGAAACGTAGGAAAAATCATCAATCTGAAAAATATTTGTTCGAAAACGGCAATTATCGGGTTTGGACCGTGGGTTTTGCGAATATATTTGTCGTGCAAGGTGTTGAAATTGTGCTTGATCTTGGGGATTTTCGAAAACGACGATATAATTAGCGTTAAGGGATATATCCCTTTGACCATGTCCTTAATGAAATGAATTTTGTGATATAAGATTAACACTAAGATATTTACACTCAGAGAAATTTCCTCTAAATGTCTAAATGATAAAGTCGGTCCTCTAATCGTTAAAGTAGAATACTTTAAAAGCTGAATCGTTTCACCCTTAAACGATCTAGTTTAACGTTAAAATGATGTCGACTAAGTCATAGAGTCACGCCTTTTTATCTTTAGGAGACATTCACTTTTACCATGGAACAATTCTTAGATTAACGCTAAAAGTATGCACTCTCATGGTTAAAAGATTGCATTTTCAAAGCGCAGTGATGCGATTTCACGCATGCGAACTCTCATTCAGATACATGCAACCTCATACGAATAAATGCCCGTCAATTATTTTACGATAAATGTACGTCCCATTTTAAACGTTAAACTGCGCCTCCTATGCGTTAAAGTAGAATCGCTTATCGTTGAAACGATTCTTGGTTGAACGATTCGCACTTCAACTGTTAAAAGATCTATTTTCAAACTAATTCTCGAACGATTGCACTTTAACCGTAAAAGTATTCCTTTATTGTTTAGAGGAAATTTCTCTTAGTGTATGATGACTACCGTTCGTAAATAGGTCGACAATAGTATTATTAGATGATTCACGCATAAGATCATTGATAATGACGAGCTTGGCTCGATTGTCGCTCGAGTAATGAGATGCGTGGAGAAATCACTAGCGAAATTCAATCAACTGTCCATAATGTAAATACGCTGATTACTATTCTGAATAATAGAATGAAATACGTTCAAAGATAACATCGCACAGGCTCTTGAATTAATGGAGAAATTTTATTGGACACAAAGTTTTTCCACAACCAGTTGGCCCGCAAATCATAGAGGTGAATGGATGTTTTCAACGTGTGTCCATTACGTATAGTAAACGTTATTCATTTCGCGTATCTGTTTTATAGATTTTACAACTTATAACTGGAACCGAGTAGAAAAACAGACACATACATATTATTTTCTTTCATGAAATCTAGACTTTGAAAAACAAATTCCGCGTGCGGAACCCGTTAGCTTTTCATGTTCCGCGTCCGGTACGCACGCGCTAGGCCTGTTTCCTTATAGTGCCTGGACCTGCGCTGGTATAAGCTTATGAAAGCGCGACAGCCTCCTTTTTCCTCTAATGTTAACTGAGTTGGAGGCATCATCCACGTTGAACCCCCGAGCGTCTCCTCTGACACATTTCTTTATCGCCATTTTCATTTTATTCCCTGTTTACTGCGCATCCACCTGCACCTGGATGCTGTGAGAAAAGAAATGATACCAGCCTTTGTTTTTGAAGAGTGATTGTAGATACCACACCTGCTTACGATACTTGTAAGAATAACAGGAGAACAGATGAGACACAAGTGCAGAGAATGATGGAAGCAAGAACTAGAAAAACACCTAGAAAACGAAAAAGTAAAAATCGAAATAATAATGGTATTTGAAATAGCTGGCTAAACTGCTACAAAGTGGACTTAGTGTTTTTCTCATGGTTAAGAATGCAGGAATTGGCTATGAGAAGAAAAACCACATCACTGTACGTTATGCAAAATTTAATTTCTTTATTAAGAAAATTATATATGTGTGAAAAAGAAAAGTAACGAAAAATGTGACGTGTGTAAGATAATTCTTTATGATGATATTAAATTGTGTAAAATCTTGTACATGATTTACATTAGTGTTGTTCGTTATCACACGAAATTATATTTTTTTATACAAGTCATCACTCACGTTCTTTTTATACACAATTCATACACATATGCATATATTTTTCACATAGGCAATTTTTTTATCATCATGGCTTGTCATAAAAACATAGTTTTGAGGGATGAAAATTGATAACGGCCCAAGCGGTTTTGAGTGAGAATAAAAAAATATGTACTCTGTTGTTTGAAAAAAAATTCATATTTAGAAGTGGCGCAAGCCCCATGAAGTTCAACACGTATTTTCCATAAGAAAAAAAGACCTTTTTGTAATTTTTTTACACAATTGTCAATATTAGACATATCGAGTTGTCCAGTGCGAGTCGCTTCCAGGTTGCCGTAGTCTTGGCGGCGATAACACCTAGCAGCCTCCACCTTCTTCCTTGAGGTGTCCCGACCTGAGATGCCTTGTAACGGACTCCTCGCTCATCTCCGCATATTCTTTCAGGCTTCCCCTGAATGTTTTCGTCGTCATTTCTAACTTGAAATCTAGGTGTTGGCAATCCGCCTACAATCGAAGTGGAGCAGAAGGAAAAAACGGAAGAAAGAGTTACACTTTTTCAAATTATACGGATGAAGAAAAACCCTCACCTATCTTTCGTAAACATTGAAGCAGGACCGAGTCTCGTGAATTTGACTGATGGTATTTGGACAATACAAGGGTTGGTGTTATTAATATTCAAAATGAAAAATAATCAGTTCTAATTTTTTTCTCTTTCAACGTTTCATTTTAAAATAATTTATTAAATTTGGGTTTTCTAGAAAGTGATATTGCTAATGTGTCCAAATCACTGGACCGTAAAGCTGTTTCCATAATGCTGCGAATTGAGAATACCAAAAGTCCACAGGTGGAGGTGGGGGGAGGGGGAGAGGGAGTAGGAGGACTCGGTGGAGTAAGCACTGGAAGATAGTGTGGCGGCAGTCTGTGGAGCGAAGGAAGAGGGGTCAGAAGATGTATTGGAAGCACAGGATGCACTGGATGGTCTGGATGCAGTCGATTAGCTCAAAAACGTGTTTAAAAAGCTGCGCGTGTACTTGGTGAGAACTTATTCACAAACTGATAATATCAGATTAAAATTTGATACATATGGTTTGACTCAAAGCGCCGCAAGTCATGCTCTCCGTTATGTAAAGGATTTGAGCTTCAATGTTATTTAGGATATGTTGTTTCTTATGACACAGAGCACGGAAGAGTTTACGCTAGACGATACTTTTCGCACTGTCGTTGATCATCTTGCAATGCCGGTCGGGGCTGTTCATGTCGATTTAATATAAGACAATGTGGGTAAAAAATCAACTTGCACGATCGGTGAGTCAAATAATTTATGTCTTCCACGAGCCATAATTGTTGGGCGTGTATATGGAAAATGCGGGCAAGGCAACGCTGGCGAGTTAAAAGAAATAGGACATAGGTCATAAAAATTTTTTGTAAAACCCTTCCGGGAGGAATCAGAATTCTTGAAACTCAACATTTTTAACTCAAAAATTTTGTTAATCTTTGAAGTGCTGTAGTTCTTTGAATTTTGACTGGATCAAAAAGTGTGATGAGACCTGTTGGTATAAATCTTCCGAGAGGTAACAGAACTCTGATCAGAACTCTTCGAACTCTTAACGAGAAAATCGTCAATATGTTTCAATTTCCAAAGTGTTGCGTGTGACACGTAATCGAAATGCGGTGTAGAATGACTAAAAAGTGAAGAGCAGGAACGTGATGTAACCATTTCTTATGTTGGAATATGTCGTGAAAATCGTTTAAAAGAATGCAGTGTAGTAGATGGGTGTTATGAATTGAATGGAGTGAGACATTTATTATAATTTCACGGCTGCTTATGGCATGGGTGTGTATGCTGATATTCCGACAACCGCGAGAGCAAATTAAACAGCTCAGATGAGTCTCTAAACGCCCGATACGGAACAATGATCGCTCAAACAGATAAAATGAGGAAAAACGGCTACCTAGTCACAGAGAAGTGGGAGTGTGAGTTGAATAAATTAACACAAGCGGATGTAATATTAAAGAATTCCATTCAACATCACCCGCTCAAATCCGCGAGACGCATTTTCCAAGGGACGTACGGTGGACACTCGGTGTTACAACAAAACAAAAGAGGATGAGAAGATGCGGTATTTTTACATTCGATCTTCATTCCCAAAAATGTGTAAATCGGTAAGTTTTCTGTTAGACATCCAGACCTAAACGTTGGGGATGACTGCAAAACATTAACAGGCCCCGAGGATACAAATAAAATTTATTTCGAGGGTTGTATTAAATGCCGGATATTATCACCACAGACACTCTATCGCCCCTCCTTACTAACACGACTTCATGATAAACTCGTGTTCGCTCTCTGTCGGCAATGTTGCAAAAACCTTAAAAGAAAACGAGTGTCCAAACAATGATGAAATATTGCGCGAGTTTGAGGGAACATGGGTTTCTGATGAACTCAAAAAAGCCGTCAAATTGGGGTATAAGATTACAAAAATGATTGAAATTTGTAATTATACAAGAACCTAGTATGACACCATCTCTGGCGAAGGTGGCCTTTTTACCTCATACGTTAACACTTTCTATAACAAAAAACAAGAATCCAAGGGAACGCCTCGCAAATGCGTTAATGAAGTTTCAAGACAAGCATACAAAAAAGAAATAGAAACAGAAGAAGGGATAGAGCTCAACTCCAACAAAATAACAAGAAATCCAGCGCTGCTTTTGGTTGCCAAGTTATGCTTGAATTCTTTTTGGTGTAAAATTCGACAGCGTAAGAATTTACTTCAAACCAGCATTGTAAAGACAAATGATACGTTACACTATAAACAATTTTTTGGGGAATTTTCCCCAAAATCTTAGAAACGCAAATTACATCAAAATTTTGTGAATTTTCCCCAAAAAATTTGGGGAAAATTTCCCCAAGAAATCTTGGCGAATATTTTCTCAAATTTAGGAAAGTTTTCCCAAATATTGTGACTGAAATTCCCCAAAATGGTGTGGAATATTTCCTACAAGTTTGGGAATTTTCCTCAATTATTGTAAGGGAAATTCCCCTATAATGGTGTGGAATATTCCCTACACGTTGGGTAACTTTCCCCAAATGTTGATATATACATCCGTAATGTAGAAAAGGGAGAGCTGCGAACTCTGAATTTTTTAGAAACCCTGCTTGCGATTTTATTGCAAGCATCGGTTTTACAAATTCAAGTTTCCTCAGCTCTCGTCTCCACGAGCTTTCATTCTCCATCGGAAAACAGTGCCGATCGCCCCAGAGTTCGGGGTGCCGCAAATAATTTGGATGGAAACACGATGACGGATCGACGAGACGGTCAACGTCTCGAGTGGACGGATCAACTCAGAGATGACTTGCTGGATTGCCACGATGTCAGCATTATCCTTGCTCGCAGGGGTTACATGGCGCGCCTGCACACTTTGTGGTTCCAGAAACACCTAGAGCTTTTGCAAGTTTCACAACAGAGGTTGCGAAACCACCCCAACAAACTCTTGTAAACGAGATATATACGCGAAACGCTTCCTCAACCGCTGCAAGAACAAGCCGCAGACGAAGAAGTGGAAGCAACATTAAGACCGACCCAAGAAATCAGGCGTCCCCCAAAAGATGATGACGATTTCAGGACGAGGAAAAACATCAACATCCAAGTTCCTCCTAAGCCCCAACATCTGACTGAAACGGATGACACCCTTTGTGAGGTTCTCTCGGAGGAGTCCAACCTCTGGACCATCACTTGTTCAGTATATGATGCGGCGAGAGCTTTGGCCGATTCAAATCAAATGGCAAAGCCGACGATAGATCAAAAGACCAAAAGGCGCTTGCATCAACTGAACAAGAAAATTAGCTGGGCTAAACAGAACGCGTCCCGTATTCAGTGTGTGATTGACTACATAACATCTGGTAAGACATTCACGATAAGTGTCCAGAAGATCGCGCAGGAACTAAGAATCCACCATCACACATTAAATAAGTCGAAGCTGATGACTATCAAGCAGCACACTTTTGACAAAATACGGGTTTATCTGACGCCAGGAGGAGAATACAAAAGAGGGAGGAATGCGTCAGGGAGAATCAACAGTTTCTCGCAGGCCCAAAGCGCCTTTTCAGCGATCGCCCTGTTCCTGTCAATAATCCGACTACGTCCGAGGAGATAGAGACTTTTTGGAGGCAGATTTACGAAGTTCAACATCCATTGCATGAAGACACTGAGAACAACATGAGTTTCAGGGAGCTACGCAACAACCTCATAACGTCCGAGAAACAATATCCACCAATCACTGCCAAAAAGGTGAGAGCAGTTTACTTCTACACACCAACATCTAGCCCGGATCTTCACCTCATATTTAAAGTTGAAGAAGCCCATTCCGAAGTGGCTGGTGTTAGGACGCACTGTCCTCCTACCGATGGAAGGCGACTTGTCCAGCCCAAGGAACTACAGGCCAATAACTTGTCCGAACACGCTGTATAAGATCTTTACAATTATCCCAAGCGACAGGATTGTTCGGATAATTGGATCTGTGTGTCAGGACAGAGTAAATTCCACCATGGTATACCGCAGCCGCAACTCACATGCAGAAGTTTTCACTGACAGGTGCAGAGCGTGTCATGCACATTTTGAGCAACTACGGCACATACTATCCGAATGTCCCGCTCACGCGGGAACGAAGTATCTCCACAGGCACAATGCGGCCCTAAGAGTGCTTTATTACCGTCTTTGTCGCTCTTATGGCGTTAACCGCGACCCTGCTCTACCGAACGCTCCCACAGAGATAGAGCCAATTGTCGAGAACGAGTTGTGCAAAATTCACGTGAACTTCGACTTCAGACTCGAAGTTATAACTCGAGGCCTGACGTCGTACTCCTTGACAAAGAGAAACAAACGATGTTCGTGATCGAATTCTGGGCCCTGCCAAACGCTCCCAGAGAGACTGAGTCAATTGTCGAAAACGAGTTGTGCAAAATTTACTGGAACTACCAGTTTTGGTTCAAAGTCCATATTGAACGCTCCAGGCCTGAGATCGTACTCCTTGAAAACGAGAAACGAATTATGTTCGTTATCGAATCCTCGGCTTCGGCCGACGCCAACATCACAGTCAAGGAGAAGGAAAAGGGGAACAGGTATCGTGACCTCGAAAGAAAGCTGCGGAGAATGTACCGAGAATATTCGGTTAAATTTATTGTGCTTGTCATTGGTGCTCTCGGAAATGCAAAACTATCACTGCTTCGTAACCTCCAAGCCATACCCGCGTGCCAGGAAAATTCCAAGGCACTTGCGAGATGGATGCAGAGAGCTGTCATTCTTGGGTCGCTTCGTGTCCTTAAGACTCACGAGAGTTTCGCCGGCTCTTCTTGGTGATTCCATCGTACCATGTGGTCGCCCATCTCACTTGTGAGGCGTGGCTATATGTATAATTCACCGCGGATCTGCAGTGAGCCAGTGTCATTTTCCTCGATGGTGGTCGCTCCCAGGGGGACCCTGCGGTGGTTGTTTGACCGATTTAAAAAAATTATATATATATATATAGCTAATATGCATATATATAATACTGTATGAATATGATATAAAGTTTATTAATATTATATAAAGAGAACAAAATGTATAGATTTTGTTTTCTTCTAAAGTAATTTTAGGATGTAAATTTAACTTGCGTTATTTAACCTACTTATGAATAAAAGCCCCTCGCTGGAAAAGTTCAGATAAGCTCAAGCAGGTCCATGGGCAACACTTAGAAGATTTGAGTGCACTTCATTTTAAGTGCTTCAGATATATTGAGTTTAATCGCTAAATGTCCAAGGAAATTATTTGCTTGATGGTAATGAATATTGTTTAAAGACAACAAGACCTGTATTGACTGAAGAAAATTCTTTTTCTGGGCGCCATTTCTTTAAAACAAACAATTATTTCTTGACTTTGAGAATGTGGGATAATTAACTCGAGGAACTGTTATCTCGAGAACTGAGCACCTAGTTTCGTTGAATCTATTCTTCGCATCCAAAGGAATATTTCTTCAGTTCAACGAATTCGAACTCTTGGATTTAAAAAATTCTATTTTAAATAACTAGTTCATCGATAATTAGATCAAATATTTTGGTTTCTTTTAATCAAAGAAATGTGTGGATAACGAAAAGAGATAATAATTTGGTAGAAGAGATGTTTATTTCATGTAAGGTAGTTGGTATTTTTATTATAATAGAACATGTCATTAGTTGAATGAAATAATTTGTTCATTCAAGTATTAATTTATTTATTTGTAAGAAGTGTTTCCTTTGATAAATAAAATGAACTGATTTATGTCAAATAAACATTTCCTTCATGTAAAGAAATATATTTCCGAAATAAATTCATGATAGATACGTTTGGAAAAATATTTTTGTGATATTCATCGTTTGTGCCGAGTAGTTCGGGACAAATGCCACCAGATGCGAAGAGGGTATGTCCTGACAATACAAATTGGTCATCAAGTCTATAAGTTAGCCAAGAATTATCACCATTACATATAAATTGCAAAAATTTGGTGATTGGTGGCGACCGGTCTTCCTAAGCACTGGCCGTGCTTGAAAATTTTGTATTTACTTCGTGGAAAGAAAAACGAAAATATTATTATGAACCATAATTATTATAATTGCATTGAATATTTTTCTTCAACAAATGGTATATATTAATTCTTATTCCCAACAGGTGCGTTTAGAGCGAGTAACGCCACTTGGAAAAAAGCATAATGTAATCATTTACTGAACGGCGAATGTCACGGGGGTTGAGGAGGTCTGTTCATAGTCCGCAGGGAAATCAAGAGCTGTTTAATGCCCTCAAATTGAAACTTTCAAGAGATCAGCTGACAAATACTGCGCTTCTCAGCTGTTCGAGTCTGATGTTGTTATGCAGATTGGTACACAGACGGAATGAATGAACGCTGATGCTCGGTGATTGGATGACGAGACGCACGAAATTTGAAAAAGCCGTAAAGTTGAATGATTTCGAATCACGCGCGGAATCAACATTTTTAATCGAGCGCGGTGAATTCTGGGAGTGAATAATTGATTAAATAATTTTTTCTTTCATTTGAAAAATTGGTTTCATGAGAATCAGAAGGCTCTGCCCTCAATCCTACTACTCGTCCTGTAAACATTATACTCGGAGTAGAGGTTCGGGTAAAATCCTTGGAGCATAATATACTATTATACTCTACCTACTTGAATCTTTCGAACAATGGTTGCATTTTTTGAGTTAAGTAAATCGTTCTTTAAATCGATCAAAATTACACAAAAGCGGGAAGTTTTCACGAAAATATTAGAGAAAGTTTCACAGATTTTTATGAAGTATTCTCTAAAATATGTCGGGAAAAGTTTCCCAGCTTGTAGCAAATATTCCACACCATAATTGGGAAATTTCTCCCAAAATATTAATACGTTTCCCGTGTAGTTGGGGAGGGAGAGGTAATTTAACGAGAGGGTTGGGGGATATGAGATCGGATTTCATCACCTGGGAAATTATGTTAGAGGGGATGCCACTCAGGTTCAATGCTTGGCAACGGAGAATGCACGTAGGGAGTCGTTCGACAGGGATGGAGCCTTTGGTCTTTAGCAGCCACGCGTCTAACACTTTCATTCCTTGTGGCGGGTTGACTTATCTCTTTGGAGCGGGAGATAGGTCCTTTCCCCCTGAACGGAGAAACTGCTCCCACGGGTTAGTTCCTTTCATATTCCAGAGGAGTGGTCTACGCTCGAGGTGAGGTTGTGGGGGTCTGCATCTCCCAGAAGAATTTGTTCAGCACGAACTTCTGTTCTCGAGGGCTGCAGAAGGTGTGACCGTGCCCCTTGAGGTTCCCAAAGTACGCCAAGCGAGGGACGTTGCTCTCTGAAGGATATTTCAGTCGGCGCACCTCCTTCGTGTAGTGGGAGTGTGCGTTCCTGCAGATCGCCAGAAGATATTTTGGGTGTTCGCCCGATGACGGAGGTGGAGGTCGCCGAGTAACCGGTGTGACCAGGTCCAAATTTGGGCAAGGTGTGAGTTTCTTCGGCGAAGGCGTCCTTTGAGTGGTAGGTGCTGGCTCTGTTACGAGAGGGCGGGCTTCTTCGACTGTCGAGGCGGTGGAATATCCTGTCGCAGAGCCGCTGGAGTTTGGCTTCGCGGTGGTGGGCGACGGCACGGGCTCAGCGCTGGCGGGGATTGAGCCCCATCCGTGGTAGCTCCAAGAGTTGCTATAGGCTACCAGGGACGTCAAGTCGAGTATCCGGAAGGTACCCGACCGTGCTGCGTTCGAAGTGGGGGCACTGCGCCCCCAAGGAAGCTCTCTTACGAGGAGATTAGCGAGGATGCCACCCAAGCTGCATCATAAGCTAACCTTAGTGAAGAGACTTCTGGTCAAGCACCCAATGATACTTAACCGTAATGCGTTCAATGATAAAGCACTGATTCCCCAAGAAAGCTCTCTTACAAGGAGATCAGCGAGGATAGCACCCGAGGGGCATCACAAGCTAACACCTCGGTAAAGAAACGTTGGGTTAGGAACCCAAAGGTACTTGATTGTAACGCGTTTGAAAACAAATGATTATAACGAGAACAAGAAAAGGTAGTCCTTGAAAAGACTTTTTTTCTCTTATTTTTTGGCTCGATGTTGAGTGACGATGGTGGATGAAACGCGCTTCTTTATGCACGAAGGCCCGGGAAGCGCGCAACACCGCGTCGCGGCTCTCACACTCCGTGCAAATGGAGCGGAGAGAAGATGTGTCCTCGCGAGGCTTCCCCACCTCGCAGATTTATGGGACGCGCGCGCCAATGGCCTAATTTCAGGCTATCGCTCCGTGCCTGCTACCCCCTTCGAGTGTTATCTCTGATTCTCCAGCGTTACATTCCTCGCGTATCCTGGGAACCTTAGGGGACACAGTACCACTTTCCGCAGCCCTCGAGAACAGTAGTTCGTGCTGAACAAATTCTTCCGGGAGATGCAGACTCCCTCAACATCACTTCGAGTGAAGAGCACTCCTTTGGAATATGAAAGGAACTAACCCGTGGGAGCAGTTTCTCCGTTTAGGGGAAAAATGACCTATCTCCCGCCTCCGACGAGACAAGTCAACCCGCCGCAAGGGATGAAAGTGTTGGACGCATGGCTGCTAAAGACTCGAGGCTCCATTCCTGTCGAACGACTGCCTTGACCATCCTCCGCTCCCAAGCACTCAGTCTGAGTGGCATCCTCTCCAACATAATTTCTGAGATGGTGAAATCCGATCTCACATCCCCCAATCCGCTCCTTGAATCACCTCCGCTCTCCAACTACACAGTGAACTTATTAATATTTTGGGGGACACTTCCCAATAATGGTGTGGAATATTTGGTACAAGTTAGGGAACTTTTCGCAAAATATTTTGGAGAATATTTCTCAAAAATCTGTGGAATTTTTGCTTATATTTTCGTGAAAATTTTCCCGCTTTTGTGTGATTTCAGTCGATTCAAAGAACGATTTACTTGAATAAAAAAATGCAACCATTGTTTGAAACATTTACGTAGGTAGAGTATAATAGTATATTATGCATTAAACCGCTCTTCATTCCCCTGCGGACCATCAACAGACCCCCTCTACCCCGGCGAATTTCACAAAAATATTTTTGCAAACGAATCTATCGAAGAAACCAAAATATTTGATCCACTCATCGATGAATTAATTATTTTAAATAGAATTTTTTTAAATTCAAAACTTCGAAATCATTGCACTAAAGAAATGTTTCATTGGATGCGAAGAATAGATTTAACCAAATTAGGTTCTTAGTTTTCGAGATATCAATTCCTTGAATTAATTATCCCACATTCTCAAAGTTAAAAAATATTTCTCTGTTTCAAAGAAATGTCGCCCAGAGGAATAATTTTTTGAATCAATACAGGAATTTGTTACCTTTTAACAATATTCATTACCATCAAGCGCATAATTTCTTTGGACATTTAGCAATTAAACTTAATATATCTGAAGCATTTTAAACGAAGTGCACACCAAGCGTGACATGGGCGACCGCATGGTACGATGGAATCACCATGAAGAGCCAGCGAAACCCTCGTGAGTCTTACGGACACGGATCGACCCAAGAATGATAGCTCTCTGCATCCATCTCGCAAGTGCCTTGGCATTTTTCTGGCACGAGGGTATGGCTTCGAGGTTACGAACCAGTGATAGTTTCGCATTTCCGAGAGCACCGATGATAAGCACAATCATTTTAACCGAATATTCTCGGTACATTCCCCGCAGCTTCCTTATGAGGTCACGATACCTCTCCTCCTTTTCCTTCTTCTTGACTGTGATGTTGGCGTCGGCGAGTCCCCCACTAGTCCCGAAAAAAGGAAGAGTGGGGCACGGAACGGCCACGAAATCGAGAGGGTCGCAGTCGCTCGAGCAGAGCGATAGTTATGAACTCCCCTCCCAAGAGTAAGGTCGTAGCTGGAGCATCCTAGAAGCAGAGCGGAGTACACTTCGTCCCCTGGTTTCATACCCACTTCAGCAAAAGAGAACTTCTGGCTTGAGATTAGGATTACCTAATTTCAATCCGGAAGTATCTTTGAAAAGAAATTCTAAGGGCAGACTGGTGTATTGACGCCGGACTCTGGTCTAGATAAGCCTCTCTCTTCTTTCTATCCTCCTTACTGCTTGACAGGTAGTCCCTGACGCCCATTCACGATCCACTGTGATCCTCAAAGAGAAAGGATTATAAGATTATTATTTGAGTATTTGATATTTGTGCCTAAGTGCCTTTTGTGGAAATATTTGTCAATTGTCGAATTTATACTGGGTTCGCTTATGAGCAGGGCGGAGATATTTTCGTTTAGTGGTCGAGAAAGCACTCAGCGTAAATTTCACCATAAATTACGGACCTTATCCTCGTTTATCAGCAGATTAAGATATTGATCCTAACAACTGGTTAAGAAAACGAGGAACCTGTAATTTATATAAAAATCCCACAAAATTAATCAAATAGAAAATAAAAGAGACGAGTTTCTCTAAGAAGAATTATCTTTTCTCTGACAAATGCCTAGAGCATCTCTTATGCGAAATGAGGAGTATTGGAACCTGGTGCTCCCTACCCCAATCGAAATGCATTTGCGAATTATTGACGAATTTTTCTTCATTATGTTATGATTTGAAGCTCTCATGCGTTTCGGAGTGCAATCTTAAAACTTAGTGGTGCGTATCTCATGCGATTCAGATTATAGTGATATTGAACTGAAATTGAACATTGAATGTGATTTTAAATGATAATAAAGAGTTAGAATCCTTATGTGATCGAAGATTTGCGATCTATAAGTGTTGTTAAACTCAATTCGTGTGTTAAATTGTGGAATCCATGAGGATTTGCATATTAAATTTCGAATATGATTGCGATCATGCATAATAAATTTTGTTATCATTAAATCGTGAATTGAACATTGAATTTTGTGATTATTGCGTATAAATTGCGATCATCAATATTGATTAGTACAGTCGCCTTTATCACCCTCTTCCTGTAGAGTGGGACGATAATAGCCTTCCTCCAATCATTTGGAACTCCACCATTCACAGCACACAGTCCTGATGAGAAGATCATACTGTTGACATCAGCTATACGCGTGGTAGTTCTGTAGCTCAGGCCCGTATCGTCGATACTTCGAATTTATTATTTCAGTGCAAGATTTTAAATTGTCAAGGATGATCTTGTTAGACTGTAAATGTTTAAAGGACGTTTAGGGAGAGCAAGAACGATGATCTATGTTTATACCGATAAGACAAGCAGCAGCGGGAATTTGAAAATTAAAACTAAAGCTACTAATGCCGTTTACATCATACGACCCTGCTTCAGTTCTGTTTCTATCCACGTTTCGTTGCGGAAGTGACCGAATTGCGACCAATAAGAGAAGAGCAAAGGAGACTTTGGATGGATTTCTGTCCTAAACCAGGAAAACCTTGTCATCCCGCTAAGGAAATTGTAGATTTACGCGATTCAACTTCTATCGAAAAAAGTTCGGAATACGTTCCCGATGAAACTCGTTTCGAGCCATCGGAAACTGCCTCTAAAATGGAAAATAAGAAATCACGAGAAAACATAATCGAAAATTTGAATTTAGGTGCAACAGGAGAAGAATTCAATAAAGTCGCAAATGAAGTTTCAAGTCCATCTACAGTAAACAAATATAGGATAATTATCCTAGACGATACTATAGATCCCCAAACGACCGTCCCTGACTTAGGTGCGTCGAATAGAGTTCGACCTCGTGATGAAAATAAACAAATTTTTCATACATTTATGAATGAATTTTACATTCGAATTTGTACATTTGTACATATAAATTTTCACATTTTATGAATGGACGAAATTATTGTATGTACGAGACCGATATATATTTTTTTTTATGAATCAACATCGTACATATTTAAAAGAAACATTGAAAAAGTATTTGGGGTACTTTTGTTCATCCATATTACGATTCCCTTTGAAAATAAAAATTACAGTTGGTAATGTTAATTGTTGGTTGTTGCGGAGGGTTCCATTCGAAGACATCTTGCCACTCCGATGGATCGATGAGATGCTCGATATTTGGTGGATTTGGTGGAGGTACAGTGAGTTCCGTTCGAGTTTTTTTTGCAGGGGGCGATCTCAAAATAGAATGTAAATTCGTTTTGGAGCCCAACGTAGAAGTAGCCTTTGCACTTGGTTTCTGCAATGTAGACGAGCTTGGAAGATCGATAAAATCAGAGATCATGGAAGATGTTTGGTTCTTGTTCACGGTGGAATCGTTGAGATAAGCTGTAAACAAGTTTTAGGTTATAATGGAAAAAATTTTACGAAAAAAATGTATTTTTAATTATACACTTCTATGTATTCAAATTTTATTATTATATTTATACGTGTAATATTTTGATCTATTAAATTTATGGATACTTTTATTCATTGATTATTGTGATTTATTGGGTATTGTTAAGAAATAAATGTATAATAATAAAATGTTTTATGTATAACATAAACATTACCTTCTGCTACCGCTGAGGACTTCCAAGCCCCATGACGTTTGAGTCTCAAAAGATCCGCTCCTGCATCGACCAATAAAGTCGCTGATGTTCTGCGGAAACTATGGCCAGTGTATCTTTCGCTGTTTTCCAGTTCTAGATATTTGGCAATATCTTTCGGCATCTTCTCGAACATATGTTTTCCGATGAATTGTTTCGAGCATTTTCCATCCCGATAGTGGATGAAAAATCTGTTTTCAGTTAATGGTGGTCGCAATTGCATGTATTTTTTGACAAGCTCAGCCATTTCACCTCGAATATGGAACGAACGAGATACTCCAGTTTTCGTTTTAGGTATATTTACTATTATGTACTCGCCATGGATTTCGACATCGTTTGTTAGTACTGTTGTGAACTCTCCCCCTCGGCAAGCACCCGCTACTCCGAAAATTGCCACTACCTGAAAAAAATAAAAAAATTTTAGTAATTATTATTATATAGTTTTTGATATCACTTTTTGTATTCACTTTCATGGCTAAGTATTTGATATCGGGGGCTTCACTCAGGAATTTTTGGATTTCTTCGGCTGTGAAGACATACGCTTTTTTGGGTTGGTAACCTTTCTTCTTTGATTTCAACAAAGATAACAATATGCTGTAATTTTCAATTTGAATGTTTTCGTTCAAGTCAATCATTCGCTTCAGCATGGAGTATCGTGCCCAAAGTGTACTGCATTTCATTACCTTCGCCATTTCGCTGCAAATAATTTAAATATTAGCGTTAATATCATCAATTATATTAATTTATAAATATTATAATTTCTTTTAAAATAATGCGAAATTTTGAAAAAATTTGACATAGATGTTGACAGAATTTACGAATTTAATCTGAAATTAACAATTTAATCTAAATCCACTTGAATTTCATATCAATTGTAATTTCGGGCAGTTTTTCTATCTAATTGTCTTTCAATTATCTTTAATATTTAGATTTTTTAAAATAAATACGAAGGGTCATGAAATTTGGCGCCAAGTGTACAGGTTAGCGCGCTCGAGTACTTACTTAAAATAAGCGAGCAAAATGTTTTCAGATGTCTTCTGGATTGACTTCTCCTTTTTCCAGTTTTGGTACAATTCGTACTGCCTCTGGTATTTATCAAAAGACATTGCTGGAACTTATCCAGTCTTCGCTTCTTCCGCGGCTTTTCTTATTTCAGGAGGAGTACAACACTCCATTTCATTGAAATCCGAGTCACTCATCGCGATTCTCGATTTTTTTCCACAGCTTCACCACGCGTTTGAAATAAACTCGCGTTCGATTTCACAAACGGCAAGTTTGGCCAAAACCAACCAAGACTAATCAAAACTCGCCGAGATGACGTTAGAAACAAGTGACGCCATGTTGTACAAAGAGAGTGAGACATTCTCTCTCCTTCTATAACATGGCGGCGTCGCGTAAAAATAAAATAGATGGCGACACATATGCTTTTCTCTCTCTCTCTCTCTCTCTCTCTCTCTCTCTCTCGCTGTGAAAGAAGGAGAGGATGACATAACTATTCAAAAAAGAGGAGCATAATCAAAAAACAGGAGCATAATCAGCCGTTTTCCCTCCTGAAAACAGGAGCATAATCATCGAGAGAGATCGTAAGAGATCCCCTTACGAACGAAACTTTCCTCGTGATGATTATTATTATTACGAAAGAATTATCCCACACGAATGTCGAGATGATAGGGATGTTCCTAGAGATGTTTCCCGTGAGAATAGATATCAAGACAATCCTAGAAATATTTCCCATGAGAATGGTTATTGAGATAATCCTAGGAATACTTTTCGAGAGGAGATAATCCGTGATGTTCCTTTAAATATTCCCCCAGACAATAGAAGTCGCAATGTCCATAGAAATATCTCCGCAGATAATAGAAACCATGTTGGTTTTCCTTATCCAACGAGTAAGGACATACAAGGTCATTACAATTATGAAAATGAGTTTTTAGAAACGGACCTTAGGCCTTAATACAATAGCACGACTCTACGAGTTAATCATTCGCATGTTAATTTGGACCCCAATTTCGATATTATACATAAAAACAATAATATGAATAGACGCTCCAGTCATCGACATGTTAATTTCGACCCCTTATTCGACATTCCAAATTTTGATAACAGTCAACGGTATCCAAGACAAAATTCCCAGTTTAGGCGTTTTCATAATAATGAGAGCACAATGTACTCTCGCCATAGTTTTTCGCCCGCTTCTTTGGCCGCTACCTACGATATTACGTGAGAATAAAGTCTTAGATTTTCGGGAGCGCGCCATGAAGACCCAGACACCTTCCTAACAAGAATAGCTAATGGTCGTACCATGGTTCCGGTCGATGATAGGGATTTACTATGTCTCCTTTCTTTTTTCATGTTAGGTATAGCTGGGAGATGGAACCATGGTCATAAAAATAACTGGCTAACTTCACTCTCAACAAAATATGACCTATGTGTTCATGGAATGAGATATATCATTTCCAAAGTAGTTTTCTGTGCTGAATCCAAATCTGGCCTCTGTTTTTGCCCAGAACGTCAGGTTTTTGAGATTTCTTGAGTTAAAATTTTTTTTAGAATATCATACATCATATGATAAAAAGTTGTAAAAAATTTTTTAAACGAAGAGCAATACATGATTTCAATGATTTTTTAACGCTGAATCCATTGATTGTTTTGTCTTTCGATATCTTATACAGTTCAGAGATAATTTTAAAAAACTATAAAAAACACGAAAAAAATGGTTTTACAAAAAACCTTATATTTAAGTAAATATCAATTATTTTTTAGTCAACTGCATGTCATTCTCTTCTTTTTTTGACGCAGAAAGAATTTCGAAAATGTTTATAGTCCCAGCTGTAACTGTTCGAGAGATACATGGCAGAGAAGTTGTCTCTTTCTATGGAGTTGTCAGTTTGACAGCTCACAAATACTTGAGGCGATTCATTGTACTGTTTCTTGTATCTCATTGCATTAAAGTCTACAATATTTGCAATATTTACAATATTGACAGAGTTTACAGTATTCACAGCTCCAACCATAGCATGAGATTTGAATAAAAGCTTAGCGTAAATATATTGGAGTTGAATAGAAATAAATCCAAGTTCTGTAGTAGGTAGCATATGCTATGACTTCGCAAAGAACTAGCATCAAATGAATGTAGCCCGTAGCGCGATACGAACAAGAGTAGAGAGCTGATGTATGTGGCGTAGTGGAGGGGAGAAGCGCATGTGCCATGTACACTTTCCCCCCACGATGCTCTGTATCAGGGTACGTGACGTTTAGGCGTGGCCGTTTGGACGCGGGACATTTAGGCGCCGAGACATTTAGCCGCCGGACATTTAGGCGCTGCGCAGCTTAGGCGCGGGACGTTTAGCCGCCAGGACGTTTTGCCGCCAGATCGGCGAAACGGTTTGAGATCGAATAAATTGAATCTTCACAGTTGATTATGGATGTAAGGCTCGCTTGCACACGTGCAGTTCTACAAGTGAGGTAAGTTTAATAAAGATAAATTTTTATATATTTCAAGGGGCGGGGTGTGACTTAAAATATTTCAGTGACTAGTCACAGGAGTCCTTTTCCAGCCCCCATGAGACGTCGGAAAGGGGAAGTTATGTGTCCTACATTATTTCTGTGACCCTAACGGGGATGACTTCCCTCCCCGCTTAAAGTCCCGGCGGCTAAACGGCTGCGCGCCTAAACGACCTGACGGCTAAACGTCCTGGCGCCTAAACGTCCCGCGTTTAAACAACCCGCTTCCAAATGACGGCGTCCAAACGGCCGCGCCTAATCGTCCAGCTGCGTTGTATCACATGTGCAGCGACGTCGTGGCACCTTTGTATTTTAAACCTGCCCGAAAATCCGGCGCTGTAGTTGGAGCTGTGAATACTGTGAACATTGTGAATACTGTGAACACTGTGAATACTGTGAACACTGTGAATACTGTAAACTCTGTGAATATTTTAAACAATGCAAATATTGTAGACTTTAAGGCAATGGCAAATATTGTAGGCTTTAATGCAATGAGATACAAGAAACAGTCCAATGATTCGCCTCAAGTACTTATAAGTCGTCAAACTGGCAACTCTATGGAAAGAGACAACTTCTCTGCCATGTATTTTCCGAACAGTCACAGCCGGGACTATAAACTTTTTTGAAATTCGTCCTGCATCAGAAAAAGAAGAGAATGACACGCAGTTGACTTAAAAATAAATGATATTCAGTTCAATATAAGGTTTTTTGTAAAACAATTTTTTTTCGTGTGTTTTATAGTTTTTTTTTCAAATTATCTCAGAAAGTGTATAAGATAACAAAAAACAAAACAATCAATGGATTGAGCGTTAAAAAACGCATCGAAATCATGTATTGCTTTTCGTGTAAAAAAATTTTTACACTCGTTTATCAGACGATGTGTGATTTTTCAAAAAAAAATGTAACTCAAGAAATCTCAAGAACCTAACGTGCTGGGAGAAAACAGAGGCCAGATTTGGATTCAGCACAGAAAACTACTCTGGAAATGATATATCTCAATGTATGAACACATAGGTCATATTTTGTTGACTATCTAAGCATTTTCGTGATTAGATTTTGATAATTAGAATCCCATATGATTTGAGATCAAAATTTCAATGCTATTTCCTGTGCATGTAGATTTCAATTCGTACGGATATAGACGATAAATTCTCAAGCAATTTGCTGGAAAGAACACATGCTCTACTCTGACGAGCTTTTATGAATGGGAATTTAAACCCAGAATTTACTCAAGTTCCGAAACAGGACTGATGGGTAGTGTGTCAATAACGGTTCATTCATAACAAGGAAGACCCTTGCAGAACCATTTAAAACTTAAAATTCCTGAAGGTGTATCACAGACAAGTAGGACTAGGTTCACTTCCATCCTAGTCCAGGTAGTGAGCACATTGAGTCAACGAAAGTACAGAAGCGAATTTTGCGTTGTAGCTTTTTCTTTTATCTCTCAAAGATACACTCCGATGGTGACAAAATATTACGAGAATAGTCTGTCAGCTATAAATAGTTTTCTTGACAAGTTTCGTTTGATTAAATGTCAAAGTGCAACTACAATTAGTATGTACTATAAGATATTTCATTGTGAATAGTTCAATATTCATTAGTGTTATTTTTTATCCACATTATTTTTATCTTTTACAAGCTGGTTAGTCGGATATTTAATCTTACATTATATTGGATTATATTCCCTAATTTTAACAAAGGATTAATCTAAAGCATAGAAAATAAAATCTATTGTAAAATAAATGTGCGTACGCGTAGGACAAGACCTACAGATTGTAAGAATAGACTCAATTCAATCTATTACCATTGATTAGGTAAATTAAAGTATAACTAGGAATGTAGGGCATACAATGTACTATTAGCTAGACTAGGAATTTTATAAATAAGTGAATGTCATTTATATTAAAAATGAGTCTCATTCTTCCGCTCGTGCGCGTATCCATTTATAGATTATGAAAATTAGGAATTTCTTGGTCGATACTAGAATATGACCAGCAAGAGTGAGCATGTGGTAAAGCGTAATTTATTAAAAACAAAATTATGCAATATTAATAAATAAATTATAAAACCCACACATGTACTATGTGTGTGTGTGTGTGTGTGTGTGTGTGCGTGCGTGTGTGTGTGTGTGCGTGTGTGTGTGTGTGTGTGTGTGTGTGTGTGTGTGTGTGTGTGTGTGTGTGTGTGTGTGTG
>JAUMHM010030552.1:0-16159 GCA_032362435.1 Melikaiella ostensackeni
GATAGTGATACGAATCATTCTACACATCCCCTTTCAGGGCAGTTGTCATCGTTCACAGAATCTGTCGGAGTAGCAGGGTTTCGTCATTCGTTCAAGCAACGAGATCATACTGGAAGAAAATCTCGTTCAGCATTATCGAAATAACAAAGATGCATGCATTACCTGATATCACTGTGGGATCAAACATATAATTATTGGTTCGCACAGTTCTTATTTGCATAATGCTGTCGACGACATCAACTCATTTTCGACTTGCTTGCAATTTCTGCTAAGCGAGAAATCGGACGAGTGGAGTCTAATCTGTTGGATTCGAAGTTTTTCCAAAATTACGTATCAAAGATAAAATTCTCGGATCGTGGTACCAAACCGACTCAGGATTCGTACTCAGTGACCACGAAAACATAGGATATGACCACTTTGAATAGAAAAAAATGCATGTTTTACATAAAATTCCCAATTTACCACGTTTTTTTTTGAAGTTGGAGATAAAGTGTGACGTCATAAAACCACACCGACTCCGGATTCGTACTCATCGACTTCGAGATCATAGGATATGACCACTTTAAATTTAAAAATGCATGTTTTACATAAAATTACCGATTTTCCACGTTTTTTTAGGTGAGAGATGAAGTGTGACGTCATAGAACCACAAAGACTCCGCGTTTGTACTCAGCGACCTCAAAAACATATAAATTGGCCACTTTTCATAGGCGGGAATCATGTTTCACCTGAAATCAGTGATTTTCCATGTTTTTTTAGGTTGGGGAAGAAATGTGACGTGATCGAGCCAAACCGGCTCCGGATTCGGATTCAGCGACCTCAAAAACGTAGGGTAAGCCTATTCTGGTCTCTGAGGTTGAAAACTTTTTTTTTGTGGAGCTGTGTAATCTTGCTACCTTCGTTCAAACGTCTAGATATCTCTGCATCAATCTTTCCGTCAGCGATAAATAAATTTCCAAGATGCACGAACTCATCAACTTGTTCTATCCTCTCTTCGTTTAAGGCAATGTTGCATACTGTCATACCCTTCTTTCAAAAACGACAATTTTTGTTTGTCCCGAGATCAACACCTTCTTCGTCTAAGACATTTGTCCATGTATATATTGAACATCCAGGAGGACATAACGCAGCCTTGCCTAACACCCTGCTTAATATCAAACTTATATCTCAGTTATCCATTTACTCTTACACTCGCTTGACTACCATTATATATTGCTTTTATTGCTCTTAGAAGGCAACAATTCACTTCATACTCTTTCAGGACTTCCCAAAATTTAGATCTATTCATCTTATCGAAAGGTTTCTCCAGTTCAACAAATGCACAGAAGACTCTTCTTTTTACTCTCAAACTCTCTTCTATGATCTGTCTAGAGCTAAATATCTGATCCGCGCATGATCTCCCTAGCATAAGTCCACACTGAACTTCCCACACCTTTTCTTTAGTTATTTCCATGACCTTCTCAATCAGTATTTTGGTAAATATTTTGCCGACGGTACTTAGTAGGCTAATCGCTCTATAATTATCACAGTCACCTTTATCACCTTTTGACTTGTAGATTGGGACGATAATCGCCTTTTTCCAATCATTTGGAACTTCACCATGCATAGGACACATATTCATCAATTCGCTCAGCCACCCAAACAAATATCCGCCACCTCTCTTAAGCATTTCAGCGGTGATGCCATCCATACTAGCAGCCTTACCATTCTTTAGTTTCTTGAGCACGGGTATAATGTCGTCGATATTGATTCTTCTTCCGCTATCTAAAACGAGATTGTCCAACGTATTCTCTTCGATGGGGAGGTTGTTATGCTCCATAGCTTGACCTCCATACAATTTCTGGTAAAAATCTATCATACAGTATTCGACTTTGTCCGAATCCCATCCCATTTCACTATCAGCATTCTTGATTCCGACTATATTTGTGCTAGAACTTCCTTTCCTAACATCTCCTAGCATCTCCAGCCTTTCTTCCTACAGCCACAGTACCGCACACTCCAGATGCACTCTTGAAGATGTTATCCCGTAGTATTATCCATGCACCCTCTACATTTTTATTGTTCAATTCAGTCTTCCAGTCTTCTTCATGATATTCTAAGTATTTATTCAGCTTTTCACGATATACCAATTGTACTTCTGGTTTCTGCAAATTCTCTATTCTAACTCGCGTCTGCTTCGGCTTATTATTAGTTCTTCTTCTCCTCCACCCTTGACCCAGACTCATTTTTGAAACTATGGGGTAGTGATCCATTCTGCACTCAGAGACTCTCATAACCCTTGTATATTCGGAAACACTGAAAAAAATTGAAAATAAGCTCGTGAAAAAACACAGAATTTTCAGATGTATTTTTCAAGGAACGATCTATTCTATGGCACCGCCTATTCTCGACTGATTTCAAAACGCATTCTCGAGCTGTAATTTGAAAATAAAAGAATGCTTAGAAATTTTGGAAAACTATTCCCTTTTAAGTCTGGGCCTTTGAAAAATTTATGTTTACACACGATAAATGCTACAAGTTAAATACTAATCGTAATTTACGTCTTCAATTGGAGAAATGTCCACTACACTTACAGGTTATTCGAAAACACTGAAAAATATTTAAAAACCAGCGTGTGGAAAAAACAGACAGAATATTTGGAAGCACTGAAAAATATTGAGAACAAGCGCGTGGAAAAATATACAGAATATTCGCAGACACTGAAAAATATTTAAAAATCAGCGCGTGGAAAAAACAGACAGAATATTCGAAAACACTGTAAAATATTGGAAATAAGCCCGTGAAAAAACAGAGAGAATATTCGAAAACATTGAAAAATATCACAAATAAACGCGTGAGAAAACAGAAAGGATATTCAAAAACACTGAAAATGTTGAAAATAAGCACGTGAAAAAACATACAGAATTTTCAGATGTATTTTTCAAAGAACGATCTATTCTATGGCACCGCTGAGATAAAGTATATTTATCCGAAAACTAGATACGTAGGTCCCATAAACCCAATATGTATCATGAACCAGCCCACTTCTTAAGTCTGTAGTATCTTCCAAAACTAATAATTGCAATGAAAAAGGAATCGACGAAGATTCTCTAAATGATCAATATTCGTACTCGTATGCGTACGCGGACAGCAAAAAATGAGAAAATCTGGTTAACCAGTTCCAATTTTCCGATTCTATCGAAAAGTTCAGATAGAGGATTAATATCAGACATCAAGGAAGAATATTTACTCTGAATTTACAATTGAATTACTTGATATTCGCATTCGCATACATTTTTCATCCAAATTTTCCGATAAGGAATAAAGAACGACATAATAAGGGAGAAGGAAGATGTGAATAGGTTGAGACAAGGAAAAGAAGGATTATTGTGAGAAGAGATAATACTAGAAGGAGGGAATTGGAAGGTACTAGGGGTGTATGTAAATGGAAATATGGAGGAGAAAGCAGAGGAGGTAAGGAAATTAGTGAGAGGAAAAGAAGGGGTTAAACTAATGACAGGATGAGAAATTAAGAATGAAAAAAGTGTAGAAAAAAGTAACTGGAACTGGCGACTGGACTGAGCAGAGGGAATAAAACAAATTAGGGAAAAGATAGTGGTTGTGAAAATCAGAGACGGCAATGTAAACGATAAGATGCAAGTAATTTAAAAGAAGAAAGAAGAATATAGGGGACACAGTTAAAAAAGAAGTCAGTAAAGTGGAGAAAAGAGCTTAGCTGAGAAACGTAAAGAGAAAAAAACAGGAAGTGAAATGTAAATCGTGGGGAACCCAGGAAAAGCCTGGTTTACCTGTATAATCAATGTATTCCATGTATAGGTTATCCTGATGTTTTTGCGCCTGCTTCACGGCAACACTATCAACTGTTACCACATCCATGCAACCCCGCGAGTTGCGACAACATCCTTTTTGCTCTTCTGTGAGGATGTTGTTGGCTTCGCGGTGAGCGTAGACGTTAACGGAGATGATGGATGTTAGGCACTTGTATAGAGTTGGAAGACAGACTATCAGTTGAAAGGTACTTGTATCAAAAGTTCTGCACCATGTGCGGGCCACGTGCTCGCCAGTTTTTCGCCCTGTTTAGCACCCCAGGCGCGTGGGGGATTGACGTTGAGAACCTCCATTTCCGGAATGTCTCACATGTGATCCCTTTCGAGTAGAGCTTTACTGACCTCTGGTTGCTTTCGTTATTTCTTTCCCAAACTTCTTCCCAGTAGTCTGCCGTGTCTTCCACTCGTGGAACTTCGAATGCCAGCTCTTGTTCTTGAACTCCACCGATTTCGCGGTAGAACCGTGTTAAGTGATTGAAGAATACGAGTGCATGTAGGATAAATAATTTATTGAGGATCAAGGATTACATAAGTTTCAGTATACACAGCGAGAGCCCAAGCCAATAACGGCATCGCTGCGAAATCGGCCCCGCCTCGTCCCTAGCATAGTATTTCCGGATCACTAGATTGTGAATCTTATGACATCTCCCCTATCCTAATAGTAATAAGGAAGAATACACAAATATTGTGTGGTTTTAAATCACTACCTTTATCAGTATTTTGTTACAGTACAGAAAACAAAGTTACATATAATCGTTTAAACGACTCGGTTTGTTTCTTAATCTAGCACTCATGCTCCTGAGCGTATTTTTTATCGCGAGGCATGATTGGGCTAATTGTTCATTGGTGTAGCCGTCTTGTTCATCTTTAAAATTAGTAGTAACTCTCCTTAAAAAACGCATATTTCTTTATAGCTGGGTTTCGTTATTTAATTCCACCTGATGGACCTTCGGTTCATCAGTTTAGGTTTTTGAACTACTCTTGATTCCCACTTGCGCTTCCACTAGTCCGTTTGTCTTTTGCGTTTTTGTTATGATAATATTCTTTTGGAGTATATTTTCCAAGCGCTTTCTTTGGAAACGTTTCTGTTATCGCTGAGTTTCAAAATTTATTGATACACCATACCTTTCAATCCATGATTAAATAATTATAGCGCCAGTCATAGTGCATTATTTTCGAGTGGTGTATTTCTATACTCTAATAATGTCAGGTTTATATCTTTACCATCCTCTGCTGCCTTCTTCGGAACTTTTTTTACTGTCTGTACCTGTCGTTCAATAAATCCGTTAGATTGCGGATAACGTGGAGTTGATGGTATGCATTCAAAATCCCATTCAGTTGCAAAGGCTTCAAATACTTTGCTGATCAGATTGGTACAAACACTTATCAGTGTAGAGCAATCAATAAGTGATCTTTATTGTGCAAGTGCAAGACATCCATGGCAATAAATTCCCAAAGCCGTTTTGGGAGATCTCTATTAATCGGCGTTTCTTTCATTTTAGCTTCAGCATGACTGAAGCAGACCATGCACTGAGTGGCTTTGTCATTAATCTGTGCCACCATCATCGGCCAACAGATAATATCCCTAGCCCTGCTTATAGATTTTTCTACACCTATGTGAATGTAATGTACTTCCTCTAACATCTCTTTCATAACGCCCTCGGTGTAAAAATTTGGATTTTTTTAAGTATTAGACCTTTACACTCTACGAGATCTAATCTAGCTGAATAATACTAGCTAACTGCTTGCGGTACATGTTCTTCTCGCTTGAGCATCCCTTAAAAATAAACTATTTTGATTCCTGCATTTCGATATCTTTTTCCGTTTCTTTAACAATTCTGTTCATCACATCATCCGAAAAATTAAACATTATATCAAGGAGATCAACCTTCAGTTCAGTCTCGTCGTTTAATTTGAATTTCTTATCATCAAATCTAGCCCTTGACAACGTATCAGCGGTTTCTTTAAAATTGCCCCTAATGGCTTATGATCCGTTTCTGCAGTTACGCTTTGACCGGAGATGTGTTGATGAATCCTCTGACAACAGTGATCAATCGCAAGCATTTCTTTTTAAATCTGCGCATAATGCATTCGCGCTTCCGATTGGGTTTTTGAAGCATATGCTACGGGCCCCTTATCCTAGAGAAGCACTGCTCCTAATCCATCTTTGGAGCTATCAACAGAGAGTGTAATGGGCTTGGTCATATCATAATATTGCAGGACTGTCGGTTTCATGATTTCATTTTTCACCTCCGCGAACTATTTTTGGCAATATTAGAATTGATGGAAAATTAGTTTTTGTCTACTGGCCGTGATATTACATTTTTTGGAAATTGAGAACAAATTTACTTCGGCTCGGATTTGGATCGGAAACGCCACTTTTCTTGAGTGGAGTGTTACCCAATCACGCCACCGAGAACGCAGTAGATAAGATAAGATAAAATAAGGTAAGACAGAAAAACCCCCATGCTAAGGCGTGAACAACCGTGCCGAAAGCTGAATGGCACCTGGGAGAGGTCTCCTCAAACCGTGTCTCTGGGATACCGGGCGACCTTCTAGAGTATCAGCCTTACCCTCGCATGCGGGGCTCTGCGAAGACGGACGAACCCTTTCCCTCACTTCTCGTGGGAACAACTATGAAAGAACCAAACCCAGTTGTGAATGCGGTTCAAAATGATCGAACGCGCAGAGCACCTGACAATGGGTCGGCAAACAGTGCCGCTCGCCCTGGAGTTCGGGGTGCTGCAAATAATTTGGATGGAGACACGATGACGGATCGACTCAGAGATGAATTGCTGCATCACTAAGATGCCAGCATCAGTTCTGCTCGCAGGAGTTACATGGCGCGCCTGCACACTCTGTGGTGACAAAAACATCCAGAGCTTTCGCACGTTTCGCAACAGAGGTTGCGAAACCGTGCCGACAACCTCTTGCAAACAGAATATTTACGCGGAACGCTTACCCAACCGGTGCAAGAAAAAGCTGCAGACGAAAAAGTGGAAGCGACATTAAGATCAACCGCGGAAATCAGGCGTCCTCTAACAGATGATGGCGATTTCAGGACGAGGGAAACATCAACATCCAGGTTCTTCCCAAGCCCCAAGATCTGGCTGAAATGGATGACGTCCTTCGTAAGGATCTCTCGGAGGAGTCTGACCTCTGGACCATCACTTGTTCAGTTTATGATGCGGCAAGAGCTTCGGCCGATCGAAGTTGAAATCGAGATCAAAATCGATCGATCAAATTTGAAATCGAAGGGTGAAGCCGACGATAGAACAAAAGACCAAAAGGCGCTTGCATCATCTAAACAAGAAAATTGGCTGAGCTGGACAGAACGCGTCCCGTATTCAGTGTGTGATTGACTACATAACATCTGGTAAGCCTTTTGCGGTAAGGGTCCAGAAGTTCGATCATGAACTGAGGATCCACCATCACACATTGAACAAGTCAAAGCTGCTGATGATCAAGCAGCACATTGTTGACAAAATATGGGTGTTATCTCAAGCCAAGAGGAGAATACAGAAGAGGGAGGAATAGATCAGGGAGAATCAACAGTTTCTCGCTGACCCATCGCGCCTTTTCAGCGTTCCCCCTGTTTCTGTCAATAATCCGCCCACGTCCAAAAATGTAGAGACTTTCTGACAAAGATTTACGAAGTTCAGCACCCATCGCATGAAGATACTGAGAACATCATGCGTTTCAAGGAGCTTGTGCAACAACCTCATAACGTCTGAGGAACAATGTCCACCAATCACTACCGAAGAGGTGAAGAAAGCACTGAGGGGCACGAAAAACTTCTCCGCTGCCGGACCAGATGGTATCAAGAACTTCTGGTGGAAAAAGTTTACTTCTACACACTAACATTTTGCCCGGACCTTTACCTCATATTTAAAGTCGGGGACGCCCATTCCGTAGTGACTGGTGTTAGGAGGCATTGTACTCATACCGAAAAAAGGGACTTGTTCAACCCAAGAAACTACAGGCTAATCACTTGTCTGAATATGCCGTATAAGATGTTTACAGCTATCCTGAACGACAGGATTGTTCTGACGATTGGACCTGTGTGAAGAGAGATCTACGAACAACGTGGATCGAAAAGAGGCGTAGCAGGCTGTCGGGGAAATCTTCTAATCAACAGTAGCGTCTGTAAAGACGCTGCAGCCTACAATCGCAATCTGTCGATGGCCTGAATTGATTACCAGAAAGCTTCCGATTCAGCCTCTCATAGACTCATCATCTGTCTGTTGGAAAGCTTGAAGGTTCATCCACACATAGCGGGATGCATCGAGAGATTGATGCCCCTTACGAAAACCAGATTTTCTATCTCATCTGGAAAAAGTCGTATCATAAATGACAGCGTTATCTTCCAGAAGGGTGTCTTTCAGGGTGACACCATGAGTCCTCTTCTCTTTTGCATCACACTTTTGCCACTATCTCTCGCACTACGAAATTCTCATGGGTACCTCTGCGGCGGACCTAATATACGCGAGCATAAGGTCACTCATATATTTTATATGGATAACTTGAAGGTCTGTGCTTCTGGGACACAGCATCTCAAGGTTGCTCTAAAGATCGTCGAGGGGTACACTCGAGGAATTGGTATGAACTTTGGATTCGACAAGTGTGCCAAAAAAATGCCAAGGCACTTTCGAGATGGATGCAAAGAGCTGTCATTCTTGGCTCGCTCCGTGTCCTTTAGACTCACGAGGGTTTCGCCGGCCCTTCGTCGTCATTCCACCGTACCATGTGGTCACCTATCCCACGATTGTGTGTCGTGGCCATGAGTGTGATTTTCCGTGGTTCTACTGGTAGCCAGTGTCATTTTCCTAAGCGACTGTCGATCTCAGGAGGACCTTGCGGTGGTTGTTTGACCAATTTTTCTTATATATATTAATGTCATTGACTCCGGCCAGATGAAATATTTAATTAAAATTAATGGAAAACTAGTCATTGTCTACTGGCCGCAATATTTCATTTTTTGGAGAAACGAGAAAAAGTCCCCCTGATATACAGGGGAAATAATAAACGATCTACTGCGGCTTCGGTGGCGTAATTTATTTAACGTTCCACTCATGAAAAGTGGTGTTTCCGGTTCAAATCCGAACCGAGGTAGGTTTTTTGTTGATTCTCCACAAAATGCAATATTACGGCCAATAGACAATAACCAATTCTCGATCAATTTTAATTAAATATTTCGTCCGGCCAAAAACAATAAAATCATAACATATATTTTTGGCAATGTGTCGACCAATCCCATACCACTCTTTCTTTGCATAAGTTTCGAAGGATGGTTGTCATTGACGACAAGTACGCGGTGAACTGTGACACATAAGTTATGGTACCTCAAAATATCTTCACGCCCGCAACGTTTTTTGGGCCTGGAATTCTTTTGATTGCTTCGACTCTGTTCTCGTCAATTCTTACACCTTTTTCACTTAGTACTTGATCGACAAGTTAATTTCGCCTAATCCTATTTTACAGTTTTTCTCGTTAAACTTTACCCTATTTCCTTTCCCAATCCCTAATACCTGCTTTAATCTCATGTCATTTTATTCCTTAGTTCGCCCGGTCACGAGTATATCATCTATATAAACTCTCACTCCTTCAATAGACTCAAAGAATTCTCGAAACGTAATGTAAAACATTTCTGGTGTCAACAAAATACCAAACGGTAATCTGAAACATCTGTAACGACCAAATGGATAAATGAAAGTAGTCATCAGTGAACATTTCTCACCTAATTCAATTTTATAAAATCCTTTATTAGCATCTAGTTTTGAAAATACTCGTGCCCCGGCTAACTCAGCCGTTAGCTCTACGAAGCTCGGAAACTTACAATGTTGCCGTTTCTTTCGTACTCTCGGACACGTGTTATAAACTAATTTAATTTCACAGTGCTCTGAACCCGTCATACATCTTTAGTATCACATTGTTTTCTTCTATTTCTCGGTTCAGTTTTAGCTTGTGTACAGTTTTTAACGGTAGCACATTTGCCTCTGCTCCAGAATCTAGTTTAAAATTGATCAATTTCTTCTTTTCCACAATTTTTATTTCTTGGAACCATTCCACCTCGTTGTTTTTCTTAAGTACGTCTATTTTTACTATCGTCCCTATGTAAAATTCGTCGTATGTGCTTTCGCTATTTTTAGTCTTTTCTACCGAGTTTACATTCTTGACTCTACAAATTCTCGCGGAATGATTATTACATTTAGAATATACCTGACCAAATGCCGGACAATCCTGGTATCGTGAACGTATCCCCATTTATTGCAGCTCTTCTGTAAAATCGACGATGCTTGAGCTAGCACATGTCCCGCTCCCGCTGATGAACCGTCGCTATTCGTCGCTCTTGAACTGTTATCTTTCTGCTCTCTTGCGATACACTTACTCGCATTTCCTCAGTGATATTGTTGGATTGAATTCCTGATCGCATTGATATCAGTTATTTGCCATTAATTTCAGCTGGTTGGTTGTTTGCTCCGCCGCTTTTGACATTCTTATGGCCTTAGCTCAGGGTATATTCTAACGGGCAGTTCTACCAAAATGGGCAGTTCTAAAAGTCACTTGGAAGATGAGGAAAAGAAAAAGAGAAAGAAGAAAAGAGAGAAAGAGAGAGAGAAAAAGAGAAAGAGAGAGAAAGAAAGAGAAAGAAAGAGCGAAATGAGTCTGAGGAAAAACGAGAACAGGAAGAGAAGAGATGATGAGAAAGGAAGAGAGAGGGATGTTTAAGATATTTACCAAACCGTAAATTTATATGTATACATTTTATTTTATACCACTAAATGATAACTACATGTCGATATAACGTAGTAATATTCTTTTTTTTCGCATTTTCATTAGAATCAGTGCAAATTAAGTGATTAACTAATAGTCGTTATCATTATACACCCAGGCATAACATCTGTACTAAAGATTACGAGATCTTGGCCCTTTTTTTTTTAGAAATCGTATACTGTTAGGTCGGGCAGTTCTAAAAAATCCTTAGAATATACCCTGCCTTGGCTAGAGTGAGTACTGATTCCACCAATAATTTTATTTTGAGGTTAGCATCTCGGACACCTTATACTATTTTGTCTTTCATTAGTCTATCTCGCGTATAGCCGAAGTAACAAAGCACACTCATTCAAAGCGCCTTTTCACCGACGATGTGTAGCAACAAAGTGACTTTTATTGTTTTGTGTCTGGACATTTCCACCCGACGTCATCATGTACATTTGAAAAGTCTGTTTCCGAATTTCCCACTCTTCTGAGAGGTTTTCGGCAATCATATTTGACTGACAAGGTGGCTTTATTCCCTCCATTTTCCTCAACTGTTGATTGGCGACTTCTTCGTCACTATTATTTTTCTCCGTTTCATCTGATTTTTCTCAACTCTCTTTTTCAAATCCGGCTTTTCTAATCTTTTCCTATTATTCTCTCCCTAACTGAGATTCTTCATACGCCTTTTGAGCCTCTTCCTCTATCCACTTGGCTTGTCTAGCCTTCAATCTTTGTTTTTTTTTTAGGCATGCATACATAACACAAGTTTTAGTATGCATGGCGAGTGCCCAAGTAAGAACTGGCGTCGCTACGAAGCGGGCTCCTCCTCGTGCCTGACACAGAGTTGCCAGATCGCTAGCTTGAGAAATTGATGACAAACCGCTTCTTATTCGTCTTAAAAGCTTTGTGTTGATCTTTCTGGGCGTTATATTTCTTGTGTCTGACCAGTAGCAGTTAGGACATAGAGTTTCTGTCGGAAGGAGTCAATCACTCCGTTTAGCGTAGCGTCTGATGTTGTGGACGGAAAATTGCATGGAAGAAGGAAGTCCGCCACGTGACTAGTCAGCTTCTGGGCTCTGTTACCTCTTCTATATTGCGTCAGCCTGTTCAGCTTGCATCTTATTTTGTTGATCTTGTTTTCAATTCCCTTCTTCCGTGGCGGATCATTCTACCCCTCCGACTAAAGGTGTTATTACCCTGAGATCTAGTTTTTAGTCCTGCTCTCCTGGCTGTGAGAATTGCATCAGTGCATTGCGGCTAAAGATTCCGAAAGCATTTCTGTTAGAGCTGCATTGTTTGTACTAATTAAATATTCTATATAAGTGTGTACTGGTATATATAATGAGTCACGGACGCATTTTCAAAATGCAATCAAGTGATCTGATAAGAGGAGTATACCTAATTTGACATATTGGGCAGCCTGATTTTCTTCCCCGCCAACCACGGACTGGGCTGCAGCCAAATCCATTATGGGGGAACCTACAGCTGAAGGTGGCATTCGAACTACCAGAGCCTCGGTGAAAGTACATAGGAAAATTTCCAGAGTTACCGTCTCTGGGAGCGAGCCCTTTAAATATAACGTGGAGTCCGAGCGTTCATCTACCTGAGCCACCGAAGCTCGAGATCCGTTTTCTTACCTAAATGAAGTGATTGAACATTAAGAATCGATAGCAAAATAATAAATTGGTTTAAAACTTGCCCTGAAAATAGTTGATTGTGTGGGTACTTGTCTGTCATTTTCTGTACTTTCCAACATTTACACGTCATCACTATTGAAATTACGAACTTCGAATAACTAAATACCATCGCATATACATGCTTGCATACATAACTATCTACAGGTGGAAGAAGCTGGTATCCTATTTTTAATATTCCAATGTATAGTAGACGCCTACTTGTGATTACTGTAATTGATTCGTAAACATTCTTACTACACAGGTACAATGCGTACATAGTTATACCTATTTTTAGTACAAAATGTTCAAAACATACTTAAAATCATTTTCTTAACACATCAAGGAGTTTCAATGGAAATTTTTAGTAGATCTTAAACATATTTAGAAATTACCCAATGCAGTTTTTTGATTAGATCAAATTCAAAAAGTTAGAGCATTTTTTAAATTATTCACGATACACGATTTGTAGTAGACGTCAACAAGACTTATAAATGATTCTAATGACATTTCGCAATTGAACACAATTTTAAAAAGTTCTAGGAATTTTAAATGTCTCAAAAACTACCAAAAACAAGCTTTCAGCAGATCCACTTCACGCGCAGGTTTTAGTACATGTCAAAATACATATTTTTCCTAATATATTCCTCACAATATTCAATTATTGTAAAAACTTATTAAAACTAAAGCAAAGTTCTTTTTCTTACATTTTCTCATTCTGTCTCCGTTATCTTATTCTTCAAACAGGTTCAAAAATTTGTCAAATGGAAAAATAATTTTCAGTTATGCCTATAGTTCGTAAGAGGCTTAAATAACAATTTTCAATTTAAGTTACAATTTTCAGTTTAAGTTACAATATTTATAAGGGATCATTTAAGTCAAAGTGTAATGTCCAGGAGGTTGGCAACGCCAACTTGAAATTTCGTAAAATTGAGAATTGTGCTGAATTGCGTTAGATTTGTGCTCTATTGTGCCGCAAAAGATTTTTTGAATAAAAGAAAATTTGAGCCCAAAAATAAAAAAAACATTTTTTTATGTCAGCCTCTCCAATTGGTTTGAAAAAAAAATGAAAATTGTACTGAATTCTGCTAGAATTGTGATCTCTTGTGCCGTGAAATTTTTTTTTGAAAGAAATGAAAATTTGAGCCCAAAAATCAAAAACACAAATTTATGTCAGCCGTGTCATTTTCTTTTTTAAGAGAAAAATTTGTGCTAGAAACTACCTGCTACACTCACTACTGTTCTGCAAATATGAAGTCAATATCTTGAACAATTTTCGAAAAAAACGACTAAAAAAAACTCAAAAAAATGATCAGTTTCAGAATTTCGAAAAACGGAAACTTGTGTTAAGTTGCTCTAGGCTAGAACAATAATTATTTTCCACGACGAATTGCACTCAAATTAATATTTCTAAAAAAACGCAATCTTTTTGGACGAATTTCGAAAATCTGAAACATGTGCTTGATTGTGCTAGCCTAGCACAACTCAGCACAAGTTTCATATTCTCAAAATTCGTGTTTTTGAAAATTTTGGTTATGGTGCTAGGCTGAAATAACTCAGCACAAGTTTCAGATTTCTGAATTTCGTAATTTTGAAAACATGGGCTCAAGAAAGCGTTCATGTTCAAACAGATTGCATTTTGCTGGAAAATATGAATTTGAGTGAAAATTGTCATCAGATATAATCATTGTGCTAGCCTGGCATATCTCAGCACAAGTTTCAAATTTTCGGAATTTGTATTTCTGAAAATTTTGTGTCAAAAACACGTTCCAAGTCCAAAAAGATAGCATTTTTCGGAGAATATTAATTTGATTCTAATTTGTCATTGAGGATGATTATCGTGCTAGCATAGCGCAACTCAGCACAAGTTTCAGATTTTCGAAACTCATATTTTTGAAAATTTTGGTTGTTTTGCTAGGCTAGCCCAACTCAGCACAAATTTCAGATCTTCGAATTTCGTGATTTTGAAATCTCTGGGTAGAAAATGCGTTCCAAGTCCAAAAAGATTGCATTTTACTGGAAAATATATATTTTAGTGAAAATCGTCATACAAGATAATTATTGTGCTAGCCTGGTACAACTCAGCACAAGTTTCAGATTTTCGAAATTAGTATTTCAAAATTTTGTCTCAAAAACGTGTTCAAGTCCAAAAAGATTGCAGTTTTTTGGAAAAAAATAATTCAAGTTTAATTAGTTATTGAGGATAATTATTGTGCTAGCTTAGTACAACTCAGCACAAGTTTTAGACTTCCGAAATTCGTATTTTTGAACATTTCGGTTGTTGTGCTATCCTAGCGCAACTCAGCGCAAGTTTCAGATTTTCGAAATTCGTATTTTTGAAAATTTTGGTTGTTGTGCCAGGCTAGTACAACTCAGCATAAGCTTCAGATTTTCGATTTTCGTAGTTTTGAAAACTTTGGCTCAAAAATGCGTTCAAGTTCAAAAAGATTGCATTTTACTGGAAAATATGAATTTGAGTGAAAATTGTCGTCGATGATAATTATTGTGCTAGCCGAGCACAACTCAGCACAAGTTTCAGATTTCAGAAATTCGTATTTTCGAAAATTTCGTCTCAAAAACGCGTTCACGTCCAAAACATTGCATTTTTTGGAAAAAATTAATTTAAGTGTAATTTGTTATTGAGGATAATTATTGTGCAAGCCTAGCGCAGTTCAGCACAAGTTTCAGATGTTCGAAATTCGTATTCTTGAAAATTTTGGTTGTTGTGCTAGGCTAGCACAACTCAGTACAAGTTTCGGATTTTTGAATTTCGTAATTTCGAGAACTTTGGGTGAGAAACTTGTTCGAAGTGCAAAAATATTGAATTTGTCTGGAAAATATGCGCTTGAGTGAAAATTGTCAGGCGAGATAATTATTGTGCCAGCCTGGCACAACTCAGCACAAGTTTAAGGTTTTTGAAATTCCTATTTTTGAAAATTTTGGTTGTTGAGCTAGGCTAGCACAACTCAGCACACGCTTCATATTTTCGAATTTTGTAATTTCCAAAACTTTGGGTCGAAAACGCGTTCCACATCCAAAAAGATTGCATTTTTCTGGAAAATATGAATTTGAGTGAAAATTGTCATAAGGGGTCATTATCATGCTAGTCTAGCGCAGTTCAGCACAAGTTTCAGATGTTCGAAATTCGTATTTTTGAAAATTTCGATTGTTGTACTAGGCTAGTACAACTCAGCACAAGTTTCAGATTTTCGAAATTCGTATTTTCAAAAATTTTCGTTGTTTTTCAGGCCAGTTTAACTCAGCACCAGTTTCAGATTTTCGAATTTCGTAATTTTGAAAACTTTGAGTAAAAACGCCTTCCAAGTCTAAAAAGGTTGCATTTTTCTGGAAAATATGAATTTGAGTGAAAGTTGTCATTACAGGTAATTATGGTGCTAGCTTTGCAAAACTCAGCACACAATTTTCAGACTTCCGAAATTCGTAATTTTGAAAATTTTGGTCATTGTGCTAGGCCAGTGCAACTCAGCACAAGTTTTAGATTTTCGAATTTCGTAATTTTGAAAACTTTGGGCCAAAAACGCGTTCCAAGTCCAAAAAGATTGCATTTTTCTGGAAAATATGAATTTAAGTGAAAATTGTCATTGGAGGTAATTATTGTGCTAGCTTAGCACAACTAAGCACAAGTTTCAGATTTAAAAAATTCGTATTTTTGAAAATTTTAGTTGTTGTGCGAAAGAATAATTTTACTTGGAGATATGAGTGGTTGGGTTGGTGTAGAACGCGAAGGTACTGACAGAGTACTGGGTCATTTTGGAGACCCAAAAACGAATGGTAACGGCGATAAATTGATTAGCTTATGCTCAGAAAAAGGCTTGTTTATTACGAACACTTGGTTCAGACATAAAAAGATCCACATGTATACTTGGTGTAGAGGCGAAA